>JARXNR010000163.1:0-35511 GCA_036346035.1 Crossoptilon crossoptilon
ACGCTAAACCCCCCCCCGCCCAACCCTCCCAAAATATGGGACCCCCCCCAAAATGTGGGACCCCCCCTTCCCCCCCAAAATGTGGGGACCCCCCCCGCACGCACACAATCTCCCATTAGCACTATAGGGACCCCCCCCCGTTGCCCCCCCCCCTACCCGTGACCTCTGTTTAGGATTCTGAGGACCCCCCCCCCCCCCACCAAACCACGTGTCCACCGTGGGACCCCACCCCAAAATCTCCCGCTTCCCCATTTCCACCTTAAGACCCCCCCACCACCCTCCAATAAAAACAACCACACGGAGATCCGCTCGACCCCCCCCTCCTCCCCCCCCAAGAGGGATCCTGACATCCCCCCCCCCCCACAACTCCGATACCCCCCCACCCCCCAAGAATTTAGGGACCCCTCCCCAGAACCTCCCCCATGACCACAAGACCCCTGACACCCCCCCACCAAGAGTGTAGGGACCCCCCCCCCAGAACCTCCCCCATGACTACAAGACCCCTGACACCCCCCCCCCAAGAATTTCGGGACCCCCCCCCCCCCAGAACTCATAGAACCTCCCCCATGACCACAAGACCCCTGACACCCCCCCCCCCCCCCCCAAAACTCCGGTACACCCCCCCCCCAGAACCTCCCCCATGACCACAAGACCCCTGACAACACCCCCCCACCCCCCCCCCACAACTCCCGTACCCCCCCCCCCCCAAGAGTGTAGTGACCCCCCCCCAGAACCTCCCCCATGACCACAAGACCCCCTCCACCCCCCCCTCCCCCCCCCCGGCACCATAGGAACCCCCCCCTCCACCCCCCCCCCCAAGAACCACAGCACCCTGACCCCCCCCGCACCCCCCCCCCAAAAACCCCATTGACCTGACATCCCTCTCCAGAACTCTGACCCCCCCCCCCTCTTTGCACCCCATAAAATGTAGGGACCCTGACCCCCCCCCGCTCCCCCATAGAAGAATGTGGGGACCCCCCCCAGGACTATAAGGGCTCCCCAGGACTGTAGGCCCCCCCCCCCCGCCATAATTTCAGGACTTTTGCCCCCCCCTCCTTACCCCCCCCCCAAGACTACAGAGACCCCTCCCAGGCTATGGGGACCCCCCCCAGACTATAGGCCCCCCCCAGAACCTCAAGACACCCCCCCACCAAGGACCATAGGACCTCCCCCCCCCCCCCCTTCTGCCAACTGCTCCCCCCAAGACTATGGGGCTCCCCAGGGATCATAGAAGCCCCCCTCCCCAAAAGAGGGTAGAATAGGACCCCCCCCTCAGGACTATAGAAACCCCTCCCAGATTATAGGGACCCCCCCCAGACTATAGAAACCCCACAGGACCATGAGACACCCCCCCCCGACTACAGAACCCCCCCCCAGATTATAGGGACCCCCTCAGGACCACGGGACCCCCCCCCTGAATATCGAAACCCCCCAGGACAATGAACCCCCCCCAGACTATAGGCACCCCCCCAGACTATAGAAACCCCACAGGACCATGAGACCCCCCCTCCTTGCCCCCCCCCCAAGACTATAGAAACCCCCCCAGACTATAGGGACCCCTCCATGATCATGAGACCCCCCCCCTCACCCCCCCAGGACTATAGAAACCCCCCAGGACCATGAGACCCCCCCCTCCACACCACTCCCCAGATTATAGGGACCCCCCCAGGACCTCGGGACCCCCCCCAGACTATAGAAACCCCCCAGGACCATAAGAACCCCCCCCCAGATTATAGGGACCCCCCCCAGACTATCGAAACCCCCCAGGACCATGAGACCCACACCCCTCCCTAGACTACAGAACCCCCCCCAGATTATAGGGACCCCCCCCCAGGACCACGGGACCCCCCCACAGATTATAGGGACCTCGGGACCCCCCCCCAGGACCATAGAACCCCCCCCCAGGACCCATAGACCCCCCCCCAGATTATAGGGACCCCCCCCAGACTATAGAAACCCCCCAGGACCATGAGATCCCCCCCCACCCCTCCCTAGACTACAGAACCCCCCCCAGATTATAGGGACCCCCCCCAGGGCAACGGAACCCCCCCAGACTATCGAACCCCCCCAGGACCATGAGACCCCTCCCCCCAGATTATAGGGACCCTCCCCAGGACCACGGGACCCCCCCCAGATTATCGAAACCCCCCCCCCCAGCCCCCCCAGGATTATCGAACCCCCCAGGACATGAGACCCCCCCCCCCCCTCCCAGGCTACAGAACCCCTCCCCCCCCCAGTTTATAGAACCCCCCCAGGACCATGAGACCCCCCCCCCCAGATTATAGGGACCCCCCCCAGACTATTGAAACCCCCCAGGACCATAAGAACCCCCCCAGACTATAGAAACCCCCCAGGACCATGAGACCCCCCCCCCCAGATTATAGGGACCCCCCCAGGACCACGGGACCCCCCCCAGAACCATAGGATTCCCCCAAGACTACAGTGTGACCCCCCCCCCTCAGAACCCTCCCCCATTACAGAGCGGGGAATTGGGGCGGGGTTTTTATCGGGGGGGGGGGGGGGGGGGGGAATATTCGCGCCATGCGGGGAGCGGCGCGCGCGGGCGCGCGGTTTGTTTACAAACATCTGCCGCCACGTGGCGCCCCCTGGCGGGCGCGCCAAAAAAAAAAGCGCGGGCGCGCCAAAACAGCGCTGCGTGACCGGAATTGGGGGGGGGGGGGTTCACATAATTACTGACCCCCCCCCCCCCCCCCCCTTTTTTCCCATCCTTTACGCAGCCCCCCCCGGGCGCTATGGCCGGAGCCGGAGCGGTGCGGGACGCGGAGCCCAACGCGTTAAGGGGCTGCGGGGGGGCGGTGAGCTGCGGGGCCCCCCCCGGAAACAGCACGGCCCGCTGGGAACCACGTGGTAGTGGTGAGTTGGGGGGGGGGGGGACTAATTAAAGGGGGGGGGAATAATGATGCCTTATGTGGTCCTGTGTTAATTGGGGGGGGGTGGTCACAGTGATTCTATATTAATTTGGGGGGGTTATAATGACTTTTTATTAATTTGGGGGAATGGTCAAAATGATCCCTTAATTGGGGGGGGGGACTAATTAAGGGGGGGCAACTAATTAAGGGGGGGGCACAATGATTCCTTATGTGATCCTTTGTTAATTGGGGGGGGGGGGGTCACAGTGATCCCTGTATTAATTTGGGGGGGGGGGGACTTTTTTAATTAAGGGGGGGCACAATGATTCCTTAAATGATCCTGTGTTAATTGGGGGGGGGGGTCTAACAGGGGGATCAACTATATTAATTTGGGGGGGTCAATGATGACTTTTTATTAATTTGGGGGAATGGTCAAAATGATCCCTTATTTGGGGGGGGGGGGCTAATTAAGGGGGGGCACAATGATGCCTTATGTGGTCCTGTGTTAATTGGGGGGGGGTGGTCACAGTGATCCTGTATTAATTTGGGGGAGGTTATAATGACTTTTTATTAATTTGGGGGAATGGTCAAGATGATCCCTTATTTGGGGGGGGGGCTAATTAAGGGGGGGCAACTAATTAAGGGGGGGGCACAATGATTCCTTATATGATCCTGTGTTAATTTGGGAGGTGGGGGTCACAGTGATCCCTTATTAGTGGGGGTGGGGGGGGGGCACAATGATTCCTTATATGATCCTGTGTTAATTGGAGGGGGGGTCACAGTGATCCTATATTAATTTGGGGGGGGTCATAATGACTTTTTATTAATTTGGGGGAATGGTCAAAATGATCCCTTATTTGGGGGGGGGGGGGCTAATTAAGGGGGGGCAACTAATTAAGGGGGGGCACAATGATGCCTTATGTGGTCCTGTGTTAATTGGGGGGGGTGTGATGCCTTATGTGGTCCTGTGTTAATTGGGGGGGGTGGTCACAGTGATCCTGTATTAATTTGGGGGAGGTTATAATGACTTTTTATTAATTTGGGGGAATGGTCACAGATGATCCTTATTTGGGGGGGGGGCAACTAATTAAGGGGGGGCAACTAATTAAGGGGGGGGCACAATGATTCCTTATATGATCCTGTGTTAATTTGGGAGGTGGGGGTCACAGTGATCCCTTATTAGTGGGGGGGGGGGCACTAATTAAGGGGGGGCACAATGATTCCTTATATGATCCTGTGTTAATTGGGGGGGGGGTCACAGTGATCCTATATTAATTTGGGGGGGTCATAATGACTTTTTATTAATTTGGGGGAATGGTCAAAATGATCCCTTATTTGGGGGGGTGGGGGCACTAATTAGGGGGGGCACAATGATCCCTTATATGATCCTGTGTTAATTGGGGGGGGGGGGGGTAGTCACAGTGATCCCTTATTAATTTGGGGGGGGCCATAATGACTTTTTATTAATTCGGGGAGGTGGTCAAAATGATCCCTTGCTGGGGGGGGGAGGCACTAATTAAGGGGGGGCACTAATTAATTGGGGACACAATGATTCCTTATATGATCCTGTGTTAATTGGGGGGGGGTGGTCACAGTGATCCTATATTAATTTGGGGGAATGGAGGGAGTGGTCAAAATAATCCCTTATTTGAGGGGGGGGGGCATTAATTAAGGGGGGCACAATGATTCCTTATATGATCCTGTGTTAATTTGGGGGGGGGGTCACAATGATCCCTTATTAGTGGGAGGAGGGGGGGGCGATAGTAATTAAAGGGCGGACATAATGATCCCTTATATGATCCTGTGTTAATTTGAGGGGGGTCACAGTGATCCTAAATTAATTTGGGGGGGTGATAATGACCTTTTATTAATTTGGGGGGGTGGGGGTCATGATCTGTTATTAATTCAGAGGGGGGTCCCAATGATCCCTTATTAGTGGGGGCAGCACTAATTAAGGGAGGGCAGTGATTAGTTATTAATTAGGGGGGATGGGGAGCACTAATAGGGGGAGGGTCACAATCCCTTATTAATTGGGGGGGGGCACTAATTGGAGGGTCATGATCCCTTATTAATGGGGGAGATACGCAATAATCCTGTATTAATTAAGGGGGGGACCACAATGATCGTTTATTAATTAAGGGGGGAAAGGGAGAGCATAGTAAAGCATTATTTATTAATTATCGGTGGGCATCTTAATCATTACTTATTAATTACTGGGGAGTTCACAATGATTTGATATTAATTGGGGAGGCACAATAATTCAGTACTTATTAATCACGAGAGGAGGTACTAATAATTAATTATGTGGTCACAATGATTCTTTATTATTTGAGGGGGGCACAGTAATCCATTATTTATTAATCTTAGGGAGGACTTTAATAATCGCTTTCTAATTATTGGGGATGTGTGATAATAATCCCATATTAGTCAAAAGGGGGAAGTTTTAATAATCGTTTCTTAATTATTGAAGGAGGAGTTACGATGATGTCTTATTAATTGTTAAGGGTCTTAATAAATTTTTATTAATCACTGTGGGGGAATCAATAATTTTTTATTTACTAATTATTAGGGTGGGTCTTAATAATTGCTTCTTAATCACTGGGTGATGGTCACAGTAATCTGTTATTGTATTAATCACTAGAGGAATTCTTAATAATCACTTAATAATTGCTGAGATGGAGTGTTAATAAACCCTTATTAATTATTTGGGGGGGGGGTCATGGAGAAATTTGGAAAAGACTCTGAATTCTGAAGGAAAAACTCAAAATTTTAAAGGGGAATTTTGAAAGAATTCTAAATTTTCAAAGGGGAATTTTGAAAGAATTCTGAATTTTCAAAGGGGAATTTTAAAAATTCTGAATTTTCAAAGGGAAATTTTGAAAAAAATCTGAATTTTCAAAGGATTCTGAATTCCAAAGGGAAATTTTGAAAGGATTCTGAAGGGGAATTTTGAAGGGATTTGGAATTCCAAGGGGAGATTTTGGAAAGATTCCGAATTCTGAAGGGAAATTGCAGAAGAATTCCAATTTTCAAAGGGAATTTTGAAAGAATTCTGAATTCTGTGGGGAAATTTTGAAGGGATTCTGAATTCTAAAGCGGAATTTTGAAAGGATTCTGGGAATTCTGTAGAGGAATTTTCAAAGGATTCTGAATTCTATAGGAACATTCCAGAAGAATTATGAATTCCAAAGGGGAATTTTGAAGGGATTCAGAATTTCAAAAGGGAAATTTGGAAAAGATTCCGAATTCTGAAGGGGAATTTTGAAGGAATTCTAAATTGCAAGCGGGAATTTTAAAAGATTCTGAGAATTCTATGGAGGAATTTTGAAGGGATTTAGAAATCTGACAAGGAATTTTGAAAAGATTCCAAATTCTGAAGGGAAATTGCAGAAAAATTCTGAACTGCAAAGGGGAATTTTGAAAGCATACCGAATTCTGAAGGGGAATTTTGAAAGGGTTCTTCTAAATTCTGAACAGGAATTTTTAGAGAATTCTGGGAATGCAATGGAGAAATTTTGAAGGGATTCTGAAGGGAAATTCTGGAAAATTTCTAAATTCCAAAGGGGAATTTTGAAAAGATTTCAATATTTTGAGGTGAAATTCCAGAAGAATCCCAAATTCTGAAGGGGAATTTAGAAAGAATTCTCAATTCTAGAGTGGAATTTGGAAGGGATTTGGAATTTTCAAAGGATTCTGAATTCTCAAGGGGGATTTTGAAAGGATTCTGAGGGGAATTTTGAAGGGATTTGGAATTCCAAAGGGGAAATATTTAAAAGATTCTGAATTCTGAAGGGAAATTTTGGAAGAATTCCAAATTTTAAAGGGGAATTTTTAAAGGATTCTGAATTCCATGAAGGATTTTTGAAAGAATTTCAAAATAATTTTGCAGGGGAATTCCAGATTTCAAATTCCAAAGGGGGAAGTTTCAAAACTCTGAAGGGGGAATTTTCAGAATTTCAGAGGGGATTTTTGAAGTTTCAAAAGGGGAGTTATCAAAAATTTTAAAGTGGAACTTTCAAAATTTTGAAGGGGAATTTTTAAATTTCAAAGGGAGAAATTCTTGAAATTTGGAAGGGGAAATTCTCAAAATTCCTAAAGGGAATCTTTTTAAATTTCAAAGGGATTTTCAAAATGTCAAAGAGGGAATTTTCAAAATTCCAGAAAGGAAACTTTTAAAATTTCAAAGGAGGAAATTCTTAAAATTTCAGAGGAGGAATTTTCAAAATTTTAAAGGTGAAATTTTCAAAACTTGGAAGGGGAATTTTTCAGAATTTTAAAGGAAATCTCAGAATTCCAAAGGGAAGGGATTTAAAATTTCAGAGGAAATTTTCAAAATTTAAAGGACGGAATTTTCAAAATTTCAAAGGGGAATTTTCAAAACTTCGAAGGGGAAATTTTCAAATTTCAAAAAGAATTTCAAATTTCGAGAGCGGGAATTTTCCAAACGTTCAAAGGGGGGAGTTTTTAATGTTCCAAATGAAGAATTATTTCTGAGGAAGAATTTCAGATTTCAAACGGAAACTTTTAAGGTAATGCTAAAAATCTTTAAAAAAAAAAAAAATGAAAAACACAAAATTCAGAAACGTGGAGGAAAATCTTTGATTTTTGCACCCAAACCTTAAAAAAAAAAAAACAATAATAACAAAACTTTACAAACCTTTTTTTTTTTTTTTTTTTCCTCCTTGATTTTCCAGGAGCAGCTGTGCCCCCCCCTGCTGTCAGACCCCCCCCCAGGTTGGAGCAGGAGCTGGGTGCCCGCCTGCGCCGTTTGGGGGACGCCTTCCAGCAGGCACACGAGCTGCAGGTGAGGGGGGGGGGCACCACCTTTTGTGGGGGGGGGGATGGGACACCCCTTGGGGGGGGCACCACCTTTTGTGGGTGAGGTGGGGGCACCACCTTTTGGGGAGGGGGCACATTTTGGGGGTGGGAAAGCATCACTTAATGGGGGGGGGGCACCACCTTTGGGGGGGAGGCATCTCCTTATTGGGGGGGGGGGAAGGGGGGGCACCACTTCTGGGGGGGCCCCACGATCCTACAAAATGGGAGGGGGCGCTCAGTGGGGTTTTGTGGTTGTGCCCCCCTCCCGTTTTATTTCCTATAAACAAAGGGATATGGGGTAGCGCCACGTGCTGGGGGGGGCTCTAAATAATCGACTCCCATCTCCCCCCCCCCCACCCCAATTTTTTTTTCCCACAGCCCCCCCGCCCACACGGAGGCACTTTTTGGGGCCACGTCTTCCAGGTGGTGTCGCAGCTTCTGGGGGTCCTTTACAACCTGCAGGCGGCTGCGTTGCCCCCCCGCCAGCACCAGTGACCCCCCCCCCCACTTCCCAGGGCCCCCCTGCCCCTTATTTATTTATTTATTGTGCCATTTGGAGGGGGGGGGGGATTGGGGGCTGAATCTTAAGCACTGCCCCATTGCATCTTGTACATGTGTATAATGGAGTGTACATCTTGGGGGGGGGGGGGAAGGGGGGGGCTCTGTATATTTTGGGAGGGCTGTATATGATTTGGGGGGGGGTGTAACATATCCGGGGTGTATATTATATATTCGGGGGGGCTGTGTAATATATTTGGGGGTGTACATAATTTTGGGGAGCAATTCTGTATTATAATCAGGGCTCATTGTGTATTATATTTTGGGGGGGGGAACCCATTAAATTTTGGGGTCCATACATTAAATGAGGCGGGGGGGGGAGGAATGTACATTGTATTTTAGACACTGTACATTATCTATGGGGGGGGTCTCCTATTTGGGGGTCTGTACATTATTTTGGTTTGTCATTCTTGGGGGGACTGTATATTTTTGGGGTCTGTACATTTTTTTTTTTGGGGGGGGGTCTCCTATTTGAGGTCTGTACATTGGTTTTGTTGGTCTGTATATTATTTCAGGGTCCTCACGTTTGGGGGTCTGTACATTTCTGGGGGGGGTGTATATTATTTTGGGAGGGGGTCTCACGATTGGGGGCTGTATATTATATGGGGGGGGCTGTACAGTATGCTCGAGGTCTGTATATTAATTTTGGGGGTCTGTACATTAAATTTGGGGGGGGGGGCTGTATAGGGGGTGGTGTACAGCTGCTGTACAGAACTCATTCCCTTTTTTGTACGTTTCTTTCCAATAAAATGAAATTTGAGGAGCGGCACAGACCTGATTTTCCTTTTTTTTTTTTTCCTTTAGGGTTGGGGGGGAGGAGGGGGGGCAATAAGGGAGGCAGGAGTGGAAATAACATTTTATTGACCCAAAAAAAAAAAAAAAAAAAAAAGTGTGTGTGTGGTGGGGGGGGGGGGAAATGGGGAGGGGGCTCAGCCAGGCCCCAGGCGTTCGACCACACCGCTGCCTTTGATCCCATCGAAGAAGAAAAAATTGTTGTGGGGGGGGTCGCGCTGGGACAGGGCCTGTGGGAACAACGGGGGTGGGTTTGTGGGGGTGGGGTGGGGGGGTAAATGGGTGCCTCTCCCCCTTCCCAAAATAGTTGTCCCTTACCTTGACCACCTCCTGGCCCAGGACGCCCCCCACCACAGCGCAGACAGCAGCCATCTCTGAGAAGCAGTAACTGAGGGGGGGGGATGGGAGGAGATTTTCAACCGCTGGGGGGAGCAATGGGACCCCCCCCACCCCCCATAATTCCCTTGGAGACAGTGGGACCCCACAACGTGCCCATAGACACTCTGCCACCCAATTTCCCATAGGAACATTTTCCTAACCCATAGGGTGACCCCCTGCCCCCCCCCCCAACACCTCCATAGGGTACAATGTTACCCACCCCCCCCCACCAAATCCCCACAGGGGCAACATGACCCCCCCCCCCCGCCCCACAAACCCCGTTGGGGCACTCTCTCAACCCCATAAAGACCCTTCCCCATCTCTTAAGAACAATGTGACCCCCCCCAGATTCCCACAGCTCCCCCCAGTCCCATAGGGGTAACAGGACCCTCCCCAAAAAACCCCAGGGACCCTTTCCCACCCCCCGTAGCCCCCCCACAAGTCCTCATAGAGGCAAGAGGACTCCACTAAACCCCACAGGGACGCTTCCCCAGCCCCACAGGGGCGATGTCACCCCTCCCCATCATCTCTAGGACCCCAGTGCCCCCCTCCCTCCCCCCCACGCACCCCACAAAGGTGTCGGGCAGCACCCCAGCCCCCGGCAGCCCCCCCCGGATGCTCAGCAGCCTCTCGCAGTCCTCAGCATAGCGTTGGGGTTGGGGGTCTCGTCCAGCATCGGTGCGGAACTGCAGCAGCACTGGAGGGGGGTGTGGGGGGGTCAAAGGAGATGTCAGCGATGTGGGGAGGGGTCTGTGAGCCCCCAAAACCCCTCGGGGATAAATTTGGGGGGGGGTTGGGGCTGACCTTGGAGGAGGAAGAAGTCGGGGGAGGTGCGTTTGAGCACTGCCTGCATCTGTTCGCTGCTCCAGTCCGGGTTCAGAGCATCCTTCAATGGGCAGAAATGGATGCGCTGCGGGGGGAGGGGGACAGGGGTTAGAAAGATTGGGAGGGGGGTTAGGAACTAAACTGGGGGGGGCTGGGACCTTGTTCAGGAGAGTCAGAGCCTGTCTGGGGCGTCTAGGACCTTGCTTTGGAAAGAGACGCCCCGTTTTGGGGACATGAGAACACATTTCAGGGTGGCAGGATCTGATTTAGGGGATCCAGATTCCATTATGGGGGTCCCTTACCCCATTTCAGAGAACTAGACCTCATTTTGGGGTGCCAGGATGTGATTTTGGGGATCCAGACCCCATTATGGGGGTCCCTTACCCCATTTCAGAGAGCTAGACCTCATTTCGGGGTCATTTTGGGGTGGGGGTCCCTTACCCCATTTCAGAGAGCTAGACCTCATTTTGGGGTGCCAGGATGTGATTTTGGGGATCCAGACCCCATTATGGGGGTCCCTTACCCCATTTCAGAGAGCTAGACCTCATTTCGGGGTGCCAGGATGTGATTTTGGGGATCCAGACCCCATTATGGGGGTCCCTTACCCCATTTCAGAGAGCTAGACCTCATTTCGGGGTGCCAGGATGTGATTTTGGGGATCCAGACCCCATTATGGGGGTCCCTGACCTCGTATCAAGATGTCAACACCTGATTTAGGGGATCCAGGAACCCATTTTGGGATCCAAAACCCCCATTTTGGGGTGCTGGGACCCCACTTTAGTATCCAGGACCCTGTTTTGGGATCCAGGATCCCTATTTTCAGAGTGCTGAGACTCCCACTTGGGAATCCAGGACTAAAAATGATGGAAATCCTCCTCGTAAGTGAGGGAAATCCTCTCCCTCCCCCCCAAAAATAATGAGGGAAATCCCCCCAAAAATGAGGGGAATCCCTCCAAGAATTGAGGGGAATCCTCCCCCAAAAATGAGGGGAATCTCTCCAAGAACTGAGGGGAATCCTCCCCCAAAAATGAGGGGAATCCCTCCCAGAATTGAGGGGAATCCTCTCCCAAAAATGAGGGGAATCCCTCCCAGAATTGAGGGGAATCCTCTTCCAAAAATGAGGGGAATCCCTCCAAGAATTGAGAGGAATCCTCCCCCAAAAATGAAGGGAATCCCTCCCAGAACTGAGGGGAATCCTCCCCCAAAAACGAGGGGAATCTCTCCAAGAATTGAGGGGAATCCTCCCCCAAAAACGAGGGGAATCTCTCCAAGAATTGAGGGGAATCCTCCCCCAAAAATGAAGGGAATCCCTCCCAGAATTGAGGGGAATCCTCCCCCAAAAATGAAGGGAATCCCCCTCAGAATTGAGGGAAATGCCCCCCCCCCCAATCCCACCTCTCATTTTGGGTTAAAAAAACAACCATCTCCTCACTTTTTTCACCATGGTCGTCTCGGCAGCGTCCAGCTTCGCCCTCTTGGCACCAGGTCCATCCTCCACCGCAGAGCTGTTCCCTTTGGCCACTTTCGTTTTCTCCCTGCAGCCCCAAAAGCGCCACTTTCAGACCCAAATTTTCCCCTTACCGTATATAAAAAAAGCTCATCTTTTTTTTTTTTTTTTTTTTTTTTTTAAGCCCCAAAACGGTGCCGTTTTGGCCCCCCCCCCCCCCCCCCCCCCCCCCAAAAAAAAAAAACAAAAACCCACTCGACGAAGTCGTGCTCCCCCAGGTCGGCGCAGGCGTAGCCGTGGTAGCCGAAAACGTCGCCGGCGAAGAACTTGACACCGTTTTGGTGGCAGATGCGGTCGATGCGCAGCATGGCGTCCCGCGAGCAGCACGTCACGCACACCTGAGCCGCCTCGTTAGCGTTAATTAGCTCAGCCGGCCCCCGACGGACCCATCTTCTCAATGCCAAGGCTTTAATCCCGGTTTTTAATCCCAATCCCATCTCGCTTCATCCCCATCCCTTCCCCTTCACCCCTTAATCCCAACATTTTAATTCCAATCCCTTAATCCTAATCCCACTTCTTAATCCCAATCCCACCCTTAGTCCCAACGTCTTAATCCCAATCCCTTAATCCCAACATATTAATCCCAATTCCACCCCTTAATCCCAATCCCACCTTTTAATCCCAGTCCCTTAATCCCATCTTAATCCCACCCCTTAATGCCAATTCCACTCCTTAATCCCAATCTGTTAGTCCCAATCCCACCCCTTAATCCCATCTTTGCCCTAATATCACCCCTTAATCCCAATTCCATCCCTTAATCCCAACCCTTAATCTCCATCTCAATCCCTTAATCCCAACATCTTAATCCCACTCCATAATCCCAATCCCACCTCTTAATCCCAACCCCACCCCTTAATCCCACTCCTTAATCCCAATCCCACCTCTTAATCCCAATCCCACCCCTTAATCCCAACATCTTAATCCCAATCCCTTAATCCCAATCCCACCTCTTAATCCCAACCCCAATCCCTTAATCCCAACATCTTAATCCCAATCCCTTAATCCTAAATCCCACCCCTTAATGCCAACCCTTAATCCCAATCCCACTCCTTAATCCTAACATCTTAATCCCAATCCCTTAATCCTAATTCCACCCCTTAATCCCAACATCTTAATCCCAATCCCTTAATCCTAATACTACCCCTTAATCCCAACCCTTAATCCCAATCCCACCCCTTAATCCCAATCCCACTCCTTAATCCCAACATCTTAATCCCAACCCCTTTCCCCTTAACCCCATCCATGTCCCTTACTCTCATCCCCTTACTTCCAATCCCACCCCCTTAATCCCACTCCCACTCCTTAATCCCATTCCTTTAATCCCCCTCCTTTAATCTCACTCTTTAATCCCAATCCCTTAATCCCCATCCCTTCCCCTTTATCCCACCCCCTTAATCCCAACCCTTGGTCTCAATCCCAACCCCTTAATCCCAATCCCTTCCCTTTACTCCCACCCTTTAATCCCATCCTTAGTCTCAACCCCACCCTCTTAATCTCCTTAATCCCAACCTCTTAATCCCAACGCCTTCCCCTTAATCCCAATCCCAATCCCTTCTCCTTAATCCCCTCCCATAATCCTAATCTGATCCCTTAATCCCCCATAATCCCAATCCCAACCCCTTAATCCCACCCCTTAATCTCAACTCCAATCCTTTAATCCCATCCCTTTAATTTCAACCCCACCCCTTGATCCCAATCCATCCCCTTAATCCCAACCCCTTTAACCCCAATCCCTTTGAGACCCAGTCCCAATCTCAGTCCCAAACCCAATCCCTCTTCCACCCAATCGTAATCCCAGTCCCAATCCTTTTGAGGCCCAATCCCAGTCCCATTTCATAATCCTAATCCCGCTGGGGGCTCACTGGGACACCCCAGGCCAACCCCAAGATTTCGAGACGCTTTAGGAATCCTTTTAACACAAAAAAAACGGGGCAAAACCCCCCAAATTTTTGCACTCAGGTCCATCCCACAGCCCGCAGACCAACCTCACCACCACCACAGCACTGCCCTGGGGTCTCCATGCCCCAACCCTCCCTCCCCCCAACCCCAAAACCCACCCAGAAACCCTACAACCCCCAACAACGCTTCCCTTCGCCCCATTTTCCTCCCAAACCCCACATTTTTGGGGGCTCTCTCTCTCACAGCATCGAATTGGGTGAAGAAAGCTTCAGGTTTGCTCTCGACGCTCTCGGGGTCGGCCTTGACATCCACCATGGGGTTGAGGTTCTGCGCCCGTTCCAGCGACGCTTCGGCCCTATTGCGCCCCACAGAGCCAGCAGGGACCAGGAATTGAGCCCGTGTGTCCTCGGGGGACACCTAAATGGGAAGAAATAAGGAAATTTTGGGGTTATCCATAAGGAGGTGAAGTCCAGGAGGAGGAAAATGGGGATTCTGGGGGGCAGAAAGCACTCCTGGTCCCCAAAACAGAACAGTTTCCACCTTGAGGTATCCTAAAAATGAAGGGATTTCTCCCAAAAAGAGCATTTTTTGGATGCTGATGCGTGTCCCAAAATAGAGTGATTTCTCCCAAAAGAGCGTTTCCGGGAGGAGTGGGTTTGGATGGCCCAAAATGGAATGTTTTCTACCTTCAGGTGATCCAAAACGGAGGGATTTCCTCACAAAGAGCATTTTTTGGAGGTGGTGCAAGTGCCCCAAAAGTGCATTTTTTGGAAGTGGGTTTGGATGCCCCCAAAATAGTGTCATCTTCTCTTTTAGATGACCCAAAACTGAGTGATTTCCTCCAAAACAGCATTTTTTGGAAGTGGGCTAGGTGTGTCCCGTCCCCCCCCTAAAAAAAAGGGGAGCTTTAACACCCTCCATATTGATCAATTTCCCTCAAAAAACCATTTTTAGAGAAAAAAACAGGGTTTAAATGCCCCAAAACGGAACACACTCTCCTTCAGGTGCCTCAAAATGGAACATTTTCCCTTTCAGGTGACCCAAAACTGCCCCTTTCCCCCCCAAAAAAACATATTTTTTCCTAGCAGTTGGTTCAGGTGCCCCCAGAGGCTCCAATTTCCCCGTTTTCTCCCCCAAAAAGCCCCCACCTGGTGGTGGTCCAGCATGGTAAGCGCCCGCACCCCTGCCAGGATGAGGTTCTTGGCCACCTCTGCGCCGAGACCACGCAGCCCCACCAGCAGCACACGGGATGCCCGCAGCCTTCAGATAACAGGATTTGGGGGAAAAAAACCATAAATTGGGGCTGCAGCAGTGGGTCGTGCTGAAAATTCCCTAAAAAACAGCGTTTCTCCCCTAAATTTTAGCTAAAATCTGCAAGCGTGCACGGCTGAAAGGGTCCCAATTCCATCCCCTAAATCTCAATCCCAGTAATTCCCAACCTTCTTTCAATTCCTAATCCCAATCCCTTTTAATCCCAGCTCCCCCTTTGAATCTCAACCCCAACCCCTATAAATCCCATCTCCTAAATCCCAATAATTCCCAATCCCACTTCAAATTTCAGCCCCAATTCATCTCTGTACCCCACAGAACCCCAAGAAGCCCCCACAACCCCCATAAAAAACCCCCAAAAGTTCACACAGAGCCCCTCACAACCCACAGGGCCCCTATAACCCCGCACAACCCCTCCACCCACCCCCACCAGCCCCATCCACAGACCACAAACCTCCCCAGGACCCCCCTAAAAGCCCCCATAGGGAACAATCTCAGCCCCCTCAAACCCCCATTCTCCCAATTCTGGTCCCCAAGCCACCACAGCCCCTATAAATCCTAACACCCCCTATCAAAAACCCCAGTTCCCTTTTAGACCCCATCTCCCAGACCCCTCAGAGGCCATAACACCCCATAGATCCACTATAAAGACCCCTAGACCTTCTACAGCCCCCCAAAAGTCCTCCCCAAAGCCCCTCACAGTCCATAGGTCCACCATAAAGACCCCCAGAACCTTCTAGAGCCCCCCAAAGCTCCACTAAAGCCCCTCGCAGCTCATAGAGCCCCCATAAAGACCCCCAGAGCCATCCAGAGCCCCCTAAAGCCCCCTCCAGAGCCTTCTATTGCCCCCCAAGAGCTCCTCACAGCCCACAGAGCCCCCGTAAAGACCCCCAGAGCCATCTAGAGCCCCCCAAATCCCCCCCCCAGAGCCCCTCGCAGTCCATAGGTCCACCATAAAGACCCCCAGAACCTTCTAGAGCCCCCCAAAGCTCCACTAAAGCCCCTCGCAGCCCATCGAGCCCCCATACAGACCCCCGGAGCCATCCAAAGCCCCCCCCACCAATTCCCCCCCAGAGCCATCGTCCAGTCCATAGTCCCCAGAGCCATCCAAAGACCCCCAGAGCCCCTCGCAGTCCATAGGTCCACCATAAAGACCCCCAGAACCTTCTAGAGCCCCCCAAAGCTCCACTAAAGCCCATTGCAGCCCATAGAGCCCCATAAAGACCCCCAGAGCCATCTAGAGCCCCCAAAGCCCCCCCCAGAGCCTTCTATAGCCCTCCAAGCCCCCCCAAGAGCCCCTCACAGACCATAGAGCCCCCATAAAGACCCCCAGAGCCCTCTGGAGCCCCCAAAGCTCCCCTAAAGCCCCTCACGGTCCATAGAGCCCCAATAATGACCCCCAGAGCCATCCAGAGTCCCCCAAATTCCTCCCCAGAGCCCCTCGCAGTCCATAGATCCACCATAAAGACCCCCAGAACCTTCTAGAGCCCCCCAAAGCTCCACTAAAGCCCATCGCAGCCCATAGAGCCCCCATAAAGACCCCCAGAGCCATCCAAAGCCCCCCAAATTCCCCCCCAGAGCCCATCGCAGTCCATAGGTCCACCATAAAGACCCCCAGAACCTTCTAGAGCCCCCCAAAGCTCCACTAAAGCCTCTCGCAGCCCACAGAGCCCCCATAAAGACCCCCAGAGCCATCTAGAGCCCCCCAAAGCCCCCCCCAGAGCCTTCTATAGCCCCCCAAGCCCCCCCAAGAGCCCCTCACAGCCCATAGAGCCCCCATAAAGACCCCCAGAGCCATCCAGAGCCCCCCAAATCCCCCCCCCAGAGCCCCTCGCAGTCCATAGGTCCACCATAAAGACCCCCAGAACCTTCTAGAGCCCCCCAAAGCTCCACTAAAGCCTCTCGCAGCCCATAGAGCCCCCATAAAGACCCCCGGAGCCATCCAGAGCCCCCAAAGCCCCCCCCAGAGTTCTCTATTGCCCCCCAAGCCCCCCCAAGAGCCCCTCACAGCCCATAGAGCCCCCATAAAGACCCCCAGAGCCATCCAGAGCCCCCCAAAGCCCCCCCAGAGCCTTCTATAGCCCCCCAAGAGCCCCCCAAAGCCCCCCCCAGAGCCTTCTATAGCCCCCCAAGCCCCCCCCAGAGCCCCTCACAGCCCATAGAGCCCCCATAAAGACCCCCAGAACCATCCAGAGCCCCCCAAATTCCCCCCCAGAGCCCTTCACAGTCCATAGGTACCCCATAAAGACCCCCAGAGCCATCTAGAGCCACCCAAAGCCCCCCCAGAGCCTTTTATAGCCCCCAAGCCCCCCCCAATCCCCCCTTAAAGCCCATAGAGCCCCCATAGCACCCCCAGACCCCCCTAAGCCCCCCACAACCGCCTCCTCAAGGCCTCATAGAGCCTCTAACCCCCCCCCCCAACGACCCCCTCCAACTCCTGACTCCCCTCCATCGCCCCCCCCCCTCCCCCACACACCGTTTCTGGGCCTCCAGCCCCCACAGGCGGATCTGTCGGTCGTACTGCGCCGCCTCCTCCTCGCTGATGCCGCCGGGCCCCCCCTCCCCCTCCTCTTTTTCCACCATTTCCCTCTCCGCCGCCGCTGCCGCCGTTCTCCTCACAACGTTCGGGACTTTCCGCCACCTCTCGGTATCTTCCGGTACCCTTCGGTTACCTCCGCTAATCCCTCGGAACTTTCCGTTACCCCTCGGAACTTTCCGTTACTCCTCCCGCGCGCGCGAGCGCGCTTCGGAATTTTCCGTCATCTCCTCGGTATCTTCCGGTACCATTCGGCTTTCTTCGCTACCTCTCGGTACTTTCCGTCAACCATCGCCATCCCTCGGGACTTTCCGCTATTCCTCGGCTTCTCCCGCCCCGCCCTTCGGTTTTCTCCGCCCCTACTTCAGTTCCGTTCGGCTCTCTCCGCCTTCCTTCGGTTTTCTCCGCCCCTACTTCAGTTCCGTTTGTCTCTCTCCGCCCTTCCTTCGGTTTTCTCCGCCCCAACTTCAGTTCCGTTCGGCTCTCTCCTCCCCTGCTTCGGTTTTCTCCGCCCCTGCTTCGGTTTTCTCCGCCCCTGCTTCGGCATTCTCCGCCCCCACTTCGGCATTCTCCGCCCCCGCTTCGGCATTCTCCGCCCTCTCCTCGTACCTTTCCGCCCCCATTTCGGCATTCTCCGCCCTCCCTTCGTCTCTCTCCGCCCCGACTTCGTCAATCCCCGCCCTCCCTTCGTGCTTTTCCGCCTCCGCTCGGCCCTTCCCGCCCCCCCTCAGGGCGCCGCCGGCCGCCATTTTGTGCGCGCGTCCCGCAGGGGGGGGGGGCAACCAGAGCGCCGTACAGTGACTGTTGCACCCCCCACACAACCCCCCCCCCACCCTTTTCTTCACCTCCCCCCCCCCCCCTTTTCCATATCCGTGAATTCACCCCCTCCAATGGCCGTGGAGAACCCGAGTGTCCCCCCCGCCGCCGCCGCGTCCCCCCCCAGCCCGCACGCCGCCCCCCCACCTCCCGAGGGCGGGGGCTGCAGCCTCCCCCGGGCACCGCCGCTCCACGTTCAGCACGGCCCGGACGAAAGGTCCCGTAACCGCCGAGAGCCGGGGGGGGCTCCTGGAGGGGGGAGGGGGGGGAAGAGGGAGGTGGGTTGGGGGATGGAGGGGGGAGGAGGAGGGGGGAAGAATTGGGGGAGGGTGAAGAGGGGGGGGGGGGTAGAGGTTGAGGTGAGGGAAGGGGGGGTAAAAAGTGAGGGGGGGGCTGAGGGGAGAGAGAGGGGCCTAAAGGGTGAAGGGGGGGGGGGGAGGGGCAAAGGTTGAGGTGAAGGGGGGTGGGGCTGAGGTGAGGGGGATGGGGGGGGTCTTAATGGTTCGGGGGGGGGGGAAGGGGGGTAAAGGTTGAGGTGAGGGAGATATGGGGCTCGTAATGGTTGAGGTGAGGGGGGGGCAAAGGTTGAGGTGAAGGGGGGGTAGGGCTGAGGTGAGGGGGATGGGGGGGGTCCCAGAGGTTGAGGTGAGGGGGGGGGCAAAGGTTGAGGTGAAGGGGGGGCAAAGGTTGAGGTGAGGGAGATATGGGGCTCGTAATGGTTGAGGTGGGGGGGGAGGGGGTAAAGGTTGAGGTGAAGGGGAAAGGGGGATGGGGGGGGTCCCAAAGGTTGAGGTGAAGGGGGGGGCAGAGGTGAAGGGGGAAGGGGGGGGTAGGGCTGAGGTGAGGGAGATGGGGGGGTCCCAAAGGTTGAGGTGAGGGGGGGGACAAAGGTTGAGGTGAGCGAGATATGGGGCTCCTAAGGTTGGGTGGGGGGGGAGGGGGCAAAGGTTGAGGTGAGGGGAAGGGGGATGGGGGGGGTCCCAAAGGTTGAGGTGAGGGGGGGGGCAGAGGTGAAGGGGGAAGGGGGGGGTAGGGCTGAAGTGAGGGAGATGGGGGGGTCCCAGAGGTTGAGGTGAGGGGGGGCAAAGGTTGAGGTGAGGGAGATATGGGGCTCCTAATGGTTGAGGTGAGGGGGGGGGGGGGGGTAAAGGTTGAGGTGAAGGGGAAAGGGTGTTGGGGGGGGTCCCAAAGGTTGAGGTGAGGGGGGGGGGGCAAAGGTTGAGGTGAAGGGGGAAGGGGGGGTAGGGCTGAGGTGAGGGAGATGGGGGGGGTCCCAGAGGTTGAGGTGAGGGGGGGGACAAAGGTTGAGGTGGGGGGGGCAAAGGTTGAGGTGAGGGAGATATGGGGCTCCTAATGGTTGAGGTGAGGGGGGGGGCAAAGGTTAAGGTGAAGGGAGAAAGGAGGATAGGGCTGAGGTGAGGGAGATGGGGGGGGGTCTTAATGTTTAAGGGGGGGGTCCCAGTGGTTGAGGTGAGGGGGGGGCAGAGGTTGAGGTGAGGGAGATATGGGGCTCGTAATGGTTGAGGTGAAGTGGGGGGGGGCAAAGGTTGAGGTGAAGGGGAAGGGGGGGATAGGGCTGAGGTGAGGGGGATGGGGGGGGTCCCAAAGGTTGAGGTGAGGGGGGGGGGCAAAGGTTGAGGTGAGGGAGTTGGGGGGGTCCTAATGGTTAAGGTTGGGGAAGGGGGGGGGGGGCAAAGGTTGAGGGAGGGGGGTGTTCTAAAGGCCCGGGGGGGGGGAGCAGATGTTGAGGTAAGGGGGGAGTTGGGGAGGGTCCTAGAGGTTGAGGTGAGGGAGATAGGGGGGTCCTAAAGGTGGGGGGGGTCCTAAAGGTTCAGGTGTGGGGGGGTAGAGGTTGAGGTGAAGGAAATGGGGGGGTTTAATGGTTAAGTGGGGTGGGGGGGGTGGCAAAGGTTGAGGTGAGGGAGGGGGTCCTAAAGGTTGAGGTGAGGTGGGGGGGCGAAGGTTGAGGTGAGAGAGATTGGGGGGTGCTGATGGGGGGCAAAGGTTGAGGGGAGGGTCTTAAAGGTAGAGGTGAGGGAAGGGGAGGGGGGCCTAATGGTTAAGGTTGGGGGGGTGGCAGAGATTGAGGTGAAGAGAGATGGGAAGGGGGGGGGTCTTAAAGTCTGGGGAGGGGGAAGCAAAGATGAAGGTGAGGGAAGGGGCTGGGGGTCCTAATGGTTGAGGTGGGGGGGGGGGTCATAAAAGTTAAGGTAGAGGGGGCTTAGAGGTTGAGAGGAAGAGTTTGGGGGGGGGACGACAAGGCCTGAAGTGAAAGGAATGGGGAGGGGGCAAAGATTGAGGTAAAAGGAGTCTGGGGGGGGGTGATCTGAAAGGTACAGGAAGGGAGGGGGGGTCCTAAAAGTTGAGGGGTGGGTGGGGGTTCTTTAAGGTTAAGAGGGGGGGCAGGAGGGTTGAGGTAATGGGAGTTGGGGTGAGGGGGTTTCAGAGGTTATGATAAGGGGGAGGGGAAGACAAAAAGGGAGTGGGGGGGGGAGGGGGCAGAGGCAGGGACCCTAGAAGCCAAATGGGGGGGGGAGGGGGAGGTAAAGGCAATTAATGGTGTTCCTAAAGAGTTAATGGTTAATTAAGGTCCCCTTGTGTGCAGCCTCAAGCACTGACAGCCCCCACACTGTTGTTCCCCACTCCCCCCCCCCCCACCCCCCCAAGAAAAGAAAAACAACACTTTTTCCAACTTTTTCCCCTCCCAAATCACCTCGTTGAGGCTTTACGATGATTAATTGGTTATTTCTTAATGAGCTGTGTGCAATTATCCCACTTTTGGGTGGGGGGGTGGGGGATCGGGGACGACCCCATATGATGCAGTAACAAAATGTTGACCTTTTTCCCCCCTTTTCGCCCCAAATTGAATCCCAAGATCTCTTCAGGTGAGGAGCTGGCATGGAAAATAGCTGAAAGAGCCAATTTTGCCCCAAAAAACTGCAAGTATTGAGCACTGAAATGATGTGTTTGTCACAGTAAGCAAAGCACGCAGTTCTGCCCCCAGATGTGACTGCAATACAAAACACTGCTGTGAGGTGGCCTGGAAAAAAAAAAAAAAAAAAGGCCAAAAAGAGGAAAAAGTGGTTTGAAAATTGTGGTGAAAGGGGAAAAAAAAAAAAGTGAAAAAAAGTGTCCCAAAAAAGTGGTGGAAATGTCTGAAAAAGTGACAAAAATAACAACAAAAAAAAAAAGGACAGAAAGGTCTGGAAAAAGGGACAAAAAAGGTTCCTGTAAAAGTGAGAAAAATGCCCAAAAAGTGACAAAAAAGGGGAAAAAGTGGCAAAAAGGAAAAAAAAAAAAAAAAAAAAGGTCCCAAAAAGTGGTCAAAAAAGGGGTAAAAAAGGAGAAATTGGGAAAGGGTCAAAAAGTGACAAAAATGTGCAAAAGAAAAAGTGACCAAAAAGTCCAATGAAGACACAAAAATGTCCAAAAAAAGTGAGAAAAAGGGGGGAAAAAGTGACAAAAAGGCCCAAAGTGTCCAAAAGTGACGAAAGTGCCCCAAAAAATGGAACAAAATGTCCAGAAAGAAGTAAGAAAAAGGCCAAAAAAAGTGACAAAAAGTGACCAAAATGGCCAAAAAAGTGATGTGAAGTCCAAAAAAAAAAAGTGAAAAAAATGTCAAAAAAAGTTGGAAGTGACAAGAAGTGCCAAAAAGTGACAAAATGGCTGCAAAAAGTGCCAAAAAAGGCTGGAAAAGTGCCAAAATGGCCAAAAAAAAAGTGACCAAAGGGCCCCAAAGTGACCAAAAACATCAAAAAAGGCCCAAAAGCCCCCCCCCAAAAAGCCCTGTTTTCCACCCTTCTCCCCCACGTTTGCCCCGTGACCCAAATTTGTGGTTATTTGGCCAGTTTTTCTTTCTTTTTTGTTAATTTTTGTTACTTTTGTTTGTGTTTTTTTCCATTCTGGGAGCTGTTTGGGCCCCATTTACCCAAAAGTGCCCAATTTTCCCCAAACCACCACCCCTAAAAGTGCCCAATTTGCCCCATATCCCCAAAGTGGACAATTTTCCTCTGAGCCCCAAAATGGAGAAAATTCCCCCAAATCCCTCAAAGTGGAGAATTTCCCCTCGATTTCCCCTAAAATTGGGCAATTTCCCCCAAATCCCCAAAGTGGAGAATTTCCCCTGATCCCAAAAGTGGGAATTTTTCCCCTAGAAGTAGAGAATTGCCCCTAAAAGTGCAGAATTTTCCCTGAAATCACAAGAGGAATCTTCCTCTGATCCCAAAAATGAGGAAAATTGCCCCAAATTTCCAAAAGTTGACAATTTCCCCTAAAATTGGGGGAATTTCCCCCAAATCTCCAAAGTGGAGGATTTTCTTCTAAGCCCAAAAGAGGGGAAAATTGCCCCAAATCCTTAAAGTGGAGATTTTAGAAACTCTATAGTGCCCTATATGGTGGAGAGAGGTGATGGAGGGCCATATAGGAACCCTTTATGCGTCCTGTAGGGTCTTATAGGTAAAGGGGAACCATATAGGAACTCTCTATGTGTCCTGTAGGATCTTACAGGTAAAGGAGGACCATATAGGAACCCTAAATGTGTCCTGTTGGAAGTCTGTAGGTGTAGAAGAGCCATATAGAAACCCTAAATGTGTCTTGTAGGGAGAATGTAAGTAAAGCAGAGCCATATAGGAACCCTACATGTGTCCTATAGGGTGGATGGAGGTGAAAGAGGACCCTATAGGAACCCTACATGTGTCCTGTTGGAAGTCTATAGGTGTAGAAGAGCCATATAGAAACCCTAAATGTGTCTTGTAGGGAGGATGTAAGTAAAGCAGAGCCATATAGGAACCCTACATGTGTCCTGTAGGGTGGATGGAGGTGAAAGAGGACCTATAGGAACCTTGTGTGTGTCCTATAGAGTGGTATAGGTAAAAGAGGGCCCTATAGGATCCTTATATGCATGTTATAGGGTGGATAAATGTAAAGGAGAGCCATATGGGAACACTCTGTGTGTCCTGTAGGGTGTTATAGGGAAAGGAGGACCCTATAGGAACCCTCTATGTGTCCTGTAGGGTCTTATAGGGAAAGAAGAGCCATATAGGAACCCTCTGTGTGTCCTGTAGGGTCTTACAGGTAAAGGAGGACCATATAGGAACCCTAAATGTGTCCTGTTGGAAGTCTGTAGGTGTAGAAGGGCCATATAGAAACCCTGTAAGCGTCTTGTAGGGAGGATGTAAGTAAAGCAGAGCCATATAGGAACCCTACATGTGTCCTATAGGGTGGATAGAGATGAAAGAGAACCTATAGTAAGCCTGTGTGTGTCGTATAGAGTGATATAGGTAAAAGAGGACCCTATAGGATTCTTCTATGCATCTTATAGGGTGGATAAATGTAAAGGAGAGCCATATGGGAACGCTCTGTGTGTCCTGTAGGGTGTTAAAGGGAAAGGAGAGCCATATAGGAATTCTATATGTGTCCTTTAGGGTGTTATAGGGAAAGAAGAGCCATATAGGAACCCTCTATGTGTCTTGTAGGGTCTTATAGGTAAAGGAAGACCATATAGAAGCCCTACATGTGTCCTGTTGCAAGTCTATAGGTGTAGAAGGGCCATATAGGAACCCTGTATGTGTCCTATAGGGTGGATAGAGGTGAAAGAGGACCCCATACGAATCCTATATGCGTCCTGTAGGGTGGATATAAGTAAAACAGTGTCGTACAGAAACCCTATATGTGTCCTGTACGGTGTTAATAGGTAAAAGAGGACCATATAGAAACCCTATATTTCTGTAGGGTGTTAATAGATAAAAGAAACCATATATGTGTTCTGTAGGGAAAGTTTAGGTAAAGGAAGAAGATGTAGGAATCTTATATATGTCTTGTAGGGTGTTTATAGATAAAGGAGAGCCATATATAAGCCCTATATTTATCTTGTTGGGTGGGTATAGGTGGAGGAGGGCCATATAGGGACTCTATTTGGGTCCTGTAGGGTGGATATAAGGATATGGGTAAAGGAGAACCATATAGAAGCTATATGTGCACCCTGTAGGGTGAGTGTAGGTAAAAAAAGACCGTATAGAAACCATGTATGTGTCTTATAGGGTGGCTATAGGTAAAGGAGGACTATGTAGAAACCCTATATGTGTCCTTTAAGGGATCTGGAAGTCCAGGAGGGCCATATAAAAGGGCTGTACGTAAAGGAGGGGCCACATAAAAGCCATATGTGCCCCATAAGGCTGATTTAAATCTGAGAGGACCATATATAAACCACAGATATGTTCCCTGAGGTGTATATAGGAACGCTGCAGCCTGATTTAAAAGCCATATACGTGTTTAATAGGACAAGTAGAGGTAGAGAAGGGTCATACATGTATCCATTTACGTGCAGGAGGCCCTATAGAAACCATACATCCATCCCATAATGCAACTACAAGTAGAGGAGGGCCATATAGGGGCTCCATAGGGTGGGTATGGGTGCAGGAGGCCCTATAGGACCCATTGCTGTGCCCCATATTGTGGAGTTCTGGGGGAGTTCCCCTCAGTTTTTCCTGTTTCATCACGCAGTCCTCAGGGAGTGTTGCTCCCTGGAGGACCCAGAGCTGATTGATTAATTAGTTAATTAATGAACAGCCACCTGCTAATGAGCTCAGTCATCTTCCAGCTGCTTTCCTGCTGCTTTCTGGGGGGCTTTTAGGGCCTTTTTGAGGATTTTGGGGGCCATTTCTGCACTGCCACTGATGTTGCCTACCCCATAATTAGGTCAGGGCCATCCATATGAGCTCGGGATTAATTAGCACTCATCCCAAGCACAACAAATTGGGGAAGTGGGTGTCAGGTCCCTTGGCTTCGAGCAAATGGTGCTGAGAATTTGGGATTTGGGGTGGATTTCTGCCACTTTGGGGCAAATTCCTGCCACCTTTGGGTGGATTTCTGCCTTTTGCAGCAGATTTTTCCTTTATTTTGTCATTTTTCACCTTCTTTGGAACAGATGCTTTTCTTTTTTGGGGGCATATTCTGCCATCTTCCAACAGATTTTTACCCTTTTGGAACAAATTTTGCCTTTCCTTGCAATATTCCCCCCCACGTCCAACTCCATCCAGCTGCCATTGGGGTTTGCATTCTGCATCCACCTGTGTGCCATACTCAGCCCAGCACCTCTGGTTGGGGTCAGGATTTAGGGCTGGGGTTGGGTTTTAGGGTCAGGCTTGGGTTTTCATGTTGGGTTTGGGGTTAGGTTTGGGTCTTAAGGTTGGGTTTTAGGGATGGGGTTGGGTTTTGGGGTCAGGTTTTAAGGCCAGGGCCGTGTTTTAAAGTTGGGTTTTGGGGTCATGGATTAAGGCTGGGGTCAGGTTTGGGGTTGGGTGTAAGGCCAGGGTTGGGTTTTGGAGGTAGAATTTAAGACCAGGGCTGGGTTTCGAGTAGGGTTTGAGTTTTAGGGACAGCATGCAAAGCCAGGGTTGGGTCTTAGGGTCAGTACTGGATTGTAAGGTCTGATATTAAGGCCAGGGTGAGGTTTTAGGGCCCAAATCTAAGCCCAGGGTTGGATTTTAGGGTCAGATAAGGTTGGATTTAAGGCCAGGGTTGGGTTTTAGGGTCATGATTTAAGGCTGGGGTCAGGTTTGGGATTGGGTTTTAGGGCCAGATAAATCCAGGCTCCAGCTTTAGGATCACAGCTGTGTTTTAAGGCCGAGGTCAGGTTTCATGGGCAGAACTTGAGGCCGAGGTCAGGTTTGACCTTCAGTTCTTCGAGCACAGTCTGACCTTGATCCCATCCTCCCCTTTCACCCCACAGGGAAGATGGGGAGCTGGAGGAGGGCGAGCTGGAGGACGATGGTGCTGAGGAAACCCCGGAGCCACGGCCCACGCGGAGCCGCAGGGAGAAGGGAGAGCGGCACGGCAGCGACTCGGATGGGGAGCGGTCGCACCGGCGCGGCAAGAGAAAACGGCGTAAGGAGCGTGAGAAGGAGAAGAGGAGAGCCAAGAAGAAGAGGAAATCCAAGCACAAGGTGAGCCGGGCCTCAGAAATGCCCTTCAGTGGGTCTCCGCGTCTTCGAAAACGCTCTTGGTGGGTTCCTGTGTCTAAAAAAATGGCATTCGTGGGTCCCTACGTCTTCAGAAACGCCTTTTGTGGGTCCCTACATCTTCAAAAATGCCCTTTCTAGGTCACCATATCCTCAAAAATGAGTTTCGTTGGTCTATGCATCTTCAAAAACGCCCTTTGTGGGTTCCTGTGTCTTCAAAAATGCCTTTCATGGGTCCCTACATCTTCAAAAACGCCCTTTGTTGGGTTCCCGTGTCTTCAAAAATGGCATTCATGGGTTCCTGCACCTTCAAAAATGCCCTTAGTAGATCTTTACATCCTCAGAAATGAGCTTCATTGGTCCCCAAGTCTTCAAAAACGCCCTTTGTTGGGTTCCTCTGTCTTCAAAAATGCCCTTCATGGGTCCCTACATCTCAAAAAATGCCCTTTCTAGGTCTCCACATCCTCAAAAATGAGTTTCATTGGTCCATACGTATCCAAAAACGCCCTTTGTGGGTCCCTACGTCTCCAAAAACATCCTTCATGGGTCCCTACATCTTCAAAATTGCCTTTTGTGGGTCCCTGAGTCTTCAAAAATGCCCTTCATGGGTCCCAACATCTACAAAAATGCCCTTCCTAGATCTCCACATCCTCAGAAATGAGTTTCATTGGTCCCTACGTCTTCAAAAACGCCCTTTGTTGGGTTCCTGTGCCTTCAAAAATGCCCTTCATGGGTCCCTACACCTTCAAAAATGCCCTTTGTTGGCCCCTATGTCATCAAAAATGCCCTTTGTGGGTCCCTTTGTCCTCAAGAATGCTCTTTACGGTCCTTAAATCTTCTAAAATGACATTCATGGGTCCTTACATCTTCAAAAATGCCCATTATGGACCCTAAATCTTCAAAATTGATGTTCCTTACTCCCAACGTCCTAAAAAATTTCCTTTTACGGACCTTAAGTCTTCAAAAATGCTCCTTGTGCATCTCTCCAAAATGAAGTTTGGGATGAATAAAATTGTAATTCCTCAAACAAAATGCGGTTGAAGGGAATGGGAGATATTTCCTCCAATGAAGATTTGATGTAAGGAGAACTGGGGTCCTAAAAAACCCATCGTTTCCTATAAAAATTCCCCAAAAAGCCCACGATGGGGGCTGATGTGTGGTTCTCTCACAGCGACACGCCTCGTCCAGTGATGATTTCTCTGATGACAGCGATGACTCTGACTTCAGTCCTGGAGAGAAGGGGGGGCACCGCCGGTACCGGGACTACAGCCCCCCCTACGTCCCCGTGAGTACTGGGAGAATGGTGTGCAGGCCCCAAAAATGGGGAAATTGGGGGATTTTGTCATTAAAAGGGTTTCAGAGCTGTTCTCAATGGGATCTCAGCAGAGCTCCCAGTGAAATCCCAAAACTGCTCCCAATGGGATTTCACCACCGTTCCCAATGGGGCTTTCAACACCGTTCCCAATGGGATCCCAGCACTGTTCCCAATGGGATTCCATCACCACTCCCATTGGGATCCCAGCACCGTTCCCAATGGGGTCTCACATTCATTCCCAATTGGATCCCAGTCCCATTCCCAATGGGATCCCGTCATCATTCCCAATGGGATCCCACCACTGTTCCCAATGGGATCCCACCACTGTTCCCAATGGGATCCCATCATTGTTCCCAATGGGATCCCACCACTGTTCCCAGTGAGATCCCACCACTGTTCCCAATGGGGTCCTACCACCATTCCCAATGGGATCCCACCACTGTTCCCAATGGGATCCCACCACTGCTCCCATTGAGATTCTAATGGGATCCCACCACTGTTCCCAATGGGATCCCACCACTGTTCCCAATGGGATCCCATCATCATTCCCAATGGGATCCCATCATTGTTCCCAATGGGATCCCATCATCATTCCCAATGGGATCCCAGCCCAGTTCCCTGCAGGACCCCAGCCCCGTTCCCATTCTTCCTCTTCCCCCACAGCCCCACCAACCCTACTCCTCTCACAACGCCCCAATGCAAAAGAAGCCATACTCCAAGATGGAACCCAAAGGCTACGGCTCCTACGAGGACTACGAGGCCGAAGAATATGGCCGCTATGAGGGGGAGGAGGATGAGGATGGGCCGAAGGACGACTACGACGACTTCGCCAAGGAGCTGAACCAGTACCGACGGGCGAAGGAAGGGTCGCACCGGGGCCGAGGTACCAGAGCTTTTGGGGATGAAATCTCCCCTTTTTGGTCCATTGGGACTGGAAAAAAAAAATATTCCATACCCAGACCTCACCCTGTGTCCCGCTGCCCCAATTTTCATCATTTTGGGCCAAAATTTGCCACAATCCATCAATCTAAACGTCACCAATTTACCCAAACCCCACCCTGTGTCCCACTGCCCCAATTTTCATCATTTTGGGCCAAAATTTGCCACAATCCGTCAACTCTTAACATCACCAATTTAACCAAACCCCACCTTGAGTCCCACTGCCTCAATTTTCATCATTTTGGGCCAAAATTTGCCACAATCCATCAACTTTTAACGCCAACAATTTACCCAAACCCCACCCTGTGTCCCACTGCCTCAATTTTCATCATTTTGGGCCAAAATTTGCCACAATCCATCAACTCCTAATGTCACCAATTTACCCAAACCCCACCCTGAGTCCCACTGCCCCAATTTTCATCATTTTGGGCCAAAATTTGCCACAATCCATCAACTCCTAATGTCACCAATTTACCCAAACCCCACCCTGAGTCCCACTGCTCCAGTTTTCATCGCTTCAGGTTGAAATCTGCCATAATCCATCAACAACTTAAACCCCAATTCCATACCCAAACCTCATCCTGAGCTCCACTGTCCCAGTTTTGGGCTGAAATCAATCAGAATCTGCCAAGTGATGCCTCCATTCCTTCCCTAGGTGGTCGTGGCCGTGGCCGTGGGTTCCGGGGTCGGGGTCGGGGCTGCATGAGGGGCGGCCGAGGAATGGGACGGGGAAACCGTGGTCGGGGCCGAGGGGATCACATGGAGGATGAGGAGGAGATGTACGAGGAGGAGATGGAGGTGAGTGGTGGGGATGGGAATCTGAGAGGCTGGGAGGGTTGGGAGTTAAGGGAATGGGAGTGAAAAGGGTTGGGATGGAGTGAAAATGGATGGGAATGGGATGAAAAGAGATGGGAGGGTGGTGAAAAGGGGTGGGATGGGGATGAAAAGGGATGGGATGGGATGAAGAAGGATGGAATAGAGCAAAAAGTGCTGGGAATGGACATAAAAGGAATGGGAGGGGCTGGAAATGGACAGGTCTGGAGGAAAAAGGAGTGGGAATGGGGCAGAAAGCAATGGGATGGGGACAAAAGGGGCGGTAATGAGACAAAAAGGGATGGAATAGGGCAAAAATGACTGGAATGGGAATAAAAGGGATGGAATGGGGTGAAAAGGGATGGAATAGGGCAGAAGGGGCTGGGAATGGAGATTAAAGGGATGATATGGGGTAAAAAGGGAAGGGAATGGCAGAAAAAGAATGGGAATGGGGCTGAAAGGGATGGGATGGGGATGAAAGTGCTGGAAATGGTGGAAAAAGGGATGGGAATGAGGCTAAAAGCCATGGAAATGGGGATAGAAGCTCTGGGATTAGAGCTGAAAGCTCTGGGATGAGGCTGACACCTGTGGGATTGGGATAAAAGCTCTGGGATTGGGGCTAAGAGCTCTGAGATTG
The DNA here is from genome assembly GCA_036346035.1 of Crossoptilon crossoptilon. Classification (NCBI taxonomy): domain Eukaryota; kingdom Metazoa; phylum Chordata; class Aves; order Galliformes; family Phasianidae; genus Crossoptilon; species Crossoptilon crossoptilon. Next base: position 29,931 of record JARXNR010000163.1, read on the forward strand.
GGGATAGAAGCTCAAAAATGGGGATAAGAGCTCTGGGATTGGGGATAAAAGCTCAGGAATGGGGATGAAGGCTTTAGTATTGGGATTAAAGCTGTGGGATTGGGGATGGAAGCTCAAGAATGGGGATAAGAGCTGTGGGATTGGGTATAGAAGCTCAAAAATGGGGATAAGAGCTCTGGGATTGGGGACAGAAGCTCAAAAATGGGGATAAAAGCTCTGGGATGGGGGATAGAAGCTCACAAATGGGGATAAGAGCTCTGAGATTGGGGATAGAAGCTCAAAAATAGGGATAAAAGCTCTGGGATGGGGGATAGAAGCTCAAAAATGGGGATAAGAGCTCAAGATTGGGGATAGAAGTTCAAGAATGGGGATGAAGGCTTTAGTATCGGGATTAAAGCTGTGGGATTGGGGATAGAAGCTCAAAAACGGGGATAAGAGCTCTGGGATTGGGGATAGAAGCTCAGGAATGGGGATAGAAGCTCAAAAGTGGGGATAAGATCTCTGGGATTGGGGATAGAAGCTCAAGAATGAGGATAAGAGCTGTGGGATTGGGGACAGAAGCTCAAGAATGGGGATAAGAGCACAAGATTGGGGATAGAAGCTCAGGAATGGGGATGAAGGCGTTAGAATCGGGATTAAAGCTGTGGGATTGGGGATGGAAGCTCAAAAATGGGGATAAGAGCTCTGGGATTGGGATTAAATCTGTGGGATCTCTGCACCCTGCAGTACGGTGACCCCGAGGATCCCGGTGGCCCCGATGATGACTACGATGACTACAGCAGCAAGGAGCCGGGCCAGTACCGCCGCAACAAGGACGGGCGCGGGCGCGGTGAGCCCCCACCCACCCCTTAACCCCCCCCCCAGCACCACTGTGGCACTGATGGCCCTTTTTCCCCTTTTTTAGGCTTAAATCGGGGTCGTGGCCGCGGTCCCAGGGGCAGAGGGAACAAAGGGATGGGCCGAGGCCGTGGCCGTGGCAGGATGGCCAAGGGCAGCGCCATGAACGACGACGACGATTACTACGATGAGGACATGGTGAGAAATTCATGCCTTTGTCATCACTGCCACGTTTCTTTGCGCTGCGTCCATCCAGCTGCCATCCAGGAGTCAGGAGGGGGGGCCCACGTGTCCCCAGAATGGTCCCGTGGGGCCCAAGGGTGCACAAGGAGTGATGGTTCCTCTCTGCACTGCCCACAATTTGTTCTTCCTGTGCTGTGATTCATCTTTCACTTTCCGTATTTCTCACATTTTGCGTTCCCGTTTCTCCCATGTTCCATATTTCCCATATTTCCAACATGCTATGTTCAGTATTTCCCACATTTCCTATATTTCATGTTCCTTATTTCCCATATGTTTCACATTCCTTGTATTATGTCCCGTATTTCTCATATTTTCCCACATTTCCCATATTTTATGTTCCAAATTTCCCATATTTCCAACATGCTGTGTTCAGTATGTCCCACATTTCCTATATTTCATGTTCCTTATTTCCCATATATTTCACATTCCTCATATTATGTTCCGTATTTCTCATATTTTCCCACATTTCCCATATTTTATGTCCCATATTTCCCATATTTCCAACATGCTATGTTTAGTATTTCCCACATTTCCTATATTTCATGTTCCTTATTTCCCATATGTTTCACATTCCTCATATTATGTCCCGTATTTCTCATATTTTCCCACATTTCCCATATTTTATGTTCCATATTTCCCATATTTCCAACATGCTATGTTCAGTATGTCCCACATTTGCTATATTTCATGTTCTTTATTTCCCATATATTTCACATTCCTCATATTATGTTCCGTATTTCTCATATTTTCCCACATTTCCCATATTTTATGTCCCATATTTCCCATATTTCCAACATGCTATGTTCAGTATGTCCCACATTTCCTATATTTCATGTTCCTTATTTCCCATATATTTCACATTCCTCGTATTATATTCCACGTTTTCTCATATTTTCCCACATTTCCCATATTTTATGTTCCATATTTCCCATATATTTCACTTCCCTCTTATTATGTTCCACATTTTCTCATATTTTCCCACATTTCCCATATTTTATGATCCATATTTCCCATATATTTCACTTCCCTCTTAATATGTTCCACATTTTCTCATATTTTCCCACATTTCCCATATTTTATGTTCCATATTTCCCATATATTTCACTTCCCTCTTATTATGTTCCACATTTTCTCATATTTTCCCACATTTCCCATATTTTATGTTCCACATTTTCCATATATTTCACATTCCTCTTATTATGTTCCATGTTTCTCATATTTTCCCACATTTCCCATATTTTATGTTCCATATTTCCCACATATCACGGTCCACATCCCCCACATTTCCCACATTCCACACCTCCCACATCCCATGCTCCACATCCCCCACATTTCCCCCTATTTCCCATTCTCCACTGCCCCAGAATCGCCTTCCTGCCCCATTTTTGTACCTTTTGCCCTTTGAAGCACAGTGCTCCTATTTCTCCCCTCCTTTCCTGACCCCCCCAGGATGGTGGAGGTGGCAATTACCGCCGCGGGGACCACGACAAAACCCACCCTCCTGCAGACAAGAAGGGCAAAGTCATCTGCAAATACTTCGTGGAGGGCCGCTGCACCTGGGTGAGCTCCAACCCCACAGCACTCCCACTTCTGTCTCCCAAATCCACCTCTACAGCACCTCATTTTCCCCAAACCCACCTCTATAGCACCCAATTTCCCCCCAAACCACCTCTGTAGCACTTCTGTCTCCCAAATCCACTTCTGCAGCACCCAATTTCCCCAATATCCACCTGCATAGCACCCAGTTTCCCCCAAATCCACTTCTACAGCACCCAATTTCCCCCAAATCCACTTCTACAGCACCCAATTTCCCCCAAACCCACCTGCATAGCACCCAGTTTCCCCCAAAACCACCTCTCTAGCACTTCATTTCCCCCAAATCCACTTCTACAGCACCCAGTTTCCCCCAAATCCACCTGCATAGCACCCAATTTCCCCCAAATCCACCTGCATAGCACCCAATTTCCCCTAAATCCACCTGCATAACACCCAATTTCCCCCAAAATCCACCTCTATAACACCTCACTTCCCCCAAATTCTCTGCAGTAATCCCTTCTTTACTCCAAACCTGCTGCTACAATGACGTTTCCCCCAAATCCATCTCTGTAGCAGCCAGTTTCCACCAAATTCTCTGCTGTAATCCCTTCTTTACCCCAAACCCACTGCTACAATGACTTGTTTCCCCCACATCCACCTCTGTAGCATCCAATTTCCCCCCAGTACACCTCTGTAAAACCTCATTTCTCCCAAATCTAATGCTACAACACCTCATTTCCCCCAAACATACCTTTCTAATGCTTCACTTCACCCAAATCCACAGCACTAAGATGATTTTCACCAAATCCAACACTCACACCCAGTTTCCCCCCAGTCCAGCACTGTAACACCCAACTTCCCCCAAATCCACTGCTTTATCCCCTTCCTTCCCCCATATCCCCCATACCAATGCCTGAGGGGTTTACTGGGGGTGAATTTTTGTGCTCTTTTCCCACTCTTCCCCCCTTCCCCTCTTCCAGGGTGAGCACTGCAACTTCAGCCATGATATTGAGCTGCCAAAAAAGAGAGAACTCTGCAAATTCTACATCACTGGGTACTGTGCAAGGGCAGAGAACTGCCCCTACATGCATGATATCCTTTGGGAATGGTGGCAGAAAAAGGGCAGGACAGCAAAGAAAATGCCCAAAAGCCAAAAGGAACAGCCAGAAGGAGGGTGAAAACGGCAGGAGGAGGGAGAAAAAAAAGCAAAAGGAGAGCAAAAAAAAAAAAAAAAAGGGAGAAGGAGGGCAAAAAAAAAGATCCAAAGGAGGTTTGGGGGAATTCTAGCCAAATTTTGGCACAGTTTCAGGTAATTCTACCCCAATTTTGGCACCAAAAATTCCACATTTTGAACTTTGGTTCCATTAGAAATGAGGTCTGTATACTGCCAGTGGAATGGAATGGAGTTGGAGTGATTCTAGCCAGATTTGGACACCCAAATCCCACTCATTGAGCCCCCTTGCAGCCCCCTCCCCATTAACCTCTCCCTAATGATCTTCTCCTTAACGAGCCCACGTGACTTCCCCTGCAAGCTCTTCCACACCACGGGCAACTGCATCAACGGTGATGACTGCATGTTCTCCCACGCGCCGCTGACCGAGGAGACACGAGAGCTGCTGGACAAGGTACCAAACCACCCCCCCCCCTCCAAAAAAACACCACCCTCGTTTTCCCCAAATCCTCCTTTTTACCCCCAAAACCTCGTTCTTTCCATTTGCAGATGCTCCAAGACGATGCGGAAGCGGGCGCCGAGGATGAGAAAGAAGTAGAGGAGCTGAAGAAACAAGGCATCAACCCGCTTCCCAAACCTCCCCCTGGTGTGGGGCTGCTCCCCACACCCCCCAGGCCCCCTGCTCCCCCCTCCCCCAATGGAAGGGCCATGCCTGGAGGTCCCCCCGTGCCCCCCATGCCCCCTCCAGGGCCACAGATGCCCCCCCCGATGCACGAGCCTCTGTCCCCCCAGCAGCAGGAGATGTATAAGAAGATCCCATCCCTCTTTGAGATCGTGGTGCGGCCCACGGGGCAGCTGGCTGAGAAACTGGGGGTCAGGTGGGTGCCCCCTGCATCCCTGTTTGGGGGTTTTAGAAGGGGAGATGGGAGTTTCAGGTGGGAAAGTGAAGGGTTTAGGGGTGGGAAATGGGGATTTGGGGGGGAAAGTGGGGGTTTAGGGGGAGAAATTGGCATTTGGGAAGGAATAATGGGGGGCTGGGGAGGAAAGTGAGAGTTTGGGAGGGAATGGGGGTTTGGGTTGGAAAAAATGGGGACTTGAGTGGGAGGAAATAGGGATTTGGGATGGAAAAATGGGGTCTGAAGTGGAAGGATGGGGATTTGGGGTGGGAAAATGGAGGTTTGGGTGGGAAACTGGGGATTTGGGGGAAAAAAGGAGGATTTTAGGGGCGTTGATACCTTCCAGACGCATACATCTTCTCTTGAAGGCACCCAAGGGTGGGAAAGCAGGGATTTGGGGCTGAAAAATGAGGATTTACAGTTGAAGAATGGTGATGTGGGGCTGAGAAGTGCAGATCTGGGGGTGGAAAACGGGGATTTGGGGGTCAGTACTCCTCTCTAAGTTGCATTTTCTCCTCTTGCAGGCACCCAGGGCCCCCCCCACCCCGCTTCCCTGGTCCTGGAGGACCCCCAGGCCCCATGGGCGGCCCCATGCACCCCGACATGCACCCCGATATGCACCCCGACATGCATCCTGACATGCATCCTGACATGCACCCCGATATGCACCCCGATATGCATCCCGACATGCACCCTGACATGCACCCCGACATGCATCCCGACATGCATCCCGACATGCACCCCGACATGCATCCCGACATGCATCCTGACATGCATCCTGACATGCATCCCGACATGCCTATGGGGCCGGGCCCCCCCATGATGCCCTACAGCCCTGAGGGGTCCCCCCACGGTGCCCTCCTGCCCCCCGGCGCCGCCCCCCCCCAGGGATACTATG
>JARXNR010000506.1:0-17698 GCA_036346035.1 Crossoptilon crossoptilon
AAAAAGGACGGGGGTGAGAATGAGGTTTTTCTGGACCCAAAAATGGGGTTTTTTGCCCTAAAAATGGGGGTTTTTGGCCCTAAAAATGGGGTTTTCTGCCCCAAAAAGGACGGGGGTGAGAATGAGGTTTTTCTGGACCCAAAAATGGGGTTTTAAGGGACCTAAAAACGGGGATTTTTGCCCCAAAAAGGACAGGGATGAGAATGGAGTTTTCTGGACCCAAATATGGGGTTTTTTTGGCCCTAAAAATGGGGTTTTTTGCCCCAAAAAGAATGGCTGAAAACGTGGCTTTTTTGCCCCCCCAAAACGGGGATTTTTTGGTTCTCAAAAATGGGTGTTTTTGCCCCAAAAGGAACAGGGAGCAAAATGGGGTTTTTTTGGCCCTAAAAATGGGGTTTTCTGCCCCAAAAAGGACGGCAGTGAGAATGGGGATTTTTTGCCCTAAAAATGGGGTTTTTTGGGCCTAAAAATGGGGTTTTCTGCCCCGAAAAGAACAGGGATGAGAATGAGGTTTTTCTGGACCCAAAAATGGGGGCTTTGGCCCTAAAAATGGGGTTTTCTGCCCCAAAAAGGACAGGGGTGAGAATGGGGTTTTTCTGGACCCAAAAATGGGGTTTTAAGGGACCTAAAAACGGGGATTTTTGCCCCAAAAAGGACGGGGCTGAAAAAGCTCTTTTCTGGCACCCAAAATGAGTCTTTCTGCCCCAAAAATGGGGGGTTTCCTGCCCTAAAAATGGGGTTTTCTGCCTCAAAAAGGACAGGGATGAGAATGGGGTTTTTCTGGACCCAAAAATAGGGTTTTCTGCCCCCAAAATGATCAGGATTAAAGAAGGCTCTTCTGCCCTAAAATAAGGCTTCTGGCCCCCCAAAAATAGGTTTTTCTGCTCCCCCCCCCCTCCCCCAAATTTGGGGTTTTTCTGCCCCAAAATTGGGGGATTTTTGGCCCTTTTAGGCTCTTCTCTGGTCCCAAAATGGCTGGTTTTGTCCCAAACGGGACAGGGCCGCCGCTGATTGGCTGGTCCGTAGTGACGGCGCGCGCTGATTGGTTCACGTTCCGAGGGGGCGGGTCCGAGTCCAAGAGCGGGAAAGGCGCTGAGGGGAGCACGCGGCGCCGCCATTTTGTCGACCGCCCTTCGGCCGCTCCCATCGTTCCTCGCGGCCGAGCCGGGCGTGGATTGGTCGCCCTGCGAAGACGGCGGCCGCTGATTGGCTGCTCTGCCACGAGGAGGCGGGGCCGAACCCAAGGGCGGGAAAGCGCTGAGGGGGCCGCGCGGCGCCGCCATTTTGTCGCTGCCCCTCGAGGCGGAGGCGGCGGTCGGTGCGGAGGGGTCCGGCGGTTCCGTGCCGCCCTCGGGTGTCTCCGTTTGGGCCTTTTCTCCCTCGGAAGCGCCGCTTCTCCTCACGATGGCGGTGAGAATCCCCTTTTGGCGTGGAAGTCGCCACTTTTTACCTCATTTTTCCCCCCATCCCCCTCCTGGAGATGGGGCACAGGCCCGACCGGTTCTGCTCCCCCGCCCCCGTTGGGCCTCAGGGCCGGGCGAGGCCTCCCTGTGACTAATCAGCACGTCCTCATCAACGAGCTTAATTGGTTTCTTCCCACCCCCGTGTCACACAGTGGGGCAGAGCCCGTCCCTATGGGGGGGGGGTCTTTGGGATAAGAAACGCTGAAATCGGCCCCTTTCTCTTCAGGTTTATACGTGGGGGGTCCACAGGGCAGCACTGGGATGAAAGGGGGCAGGAAAACGACCCTAAAATGGTCGCTTTGGGGTCATTTGGGGTTATTCTTAGCTGCTGGATCTGCCCATCCCCCACCGAGGGCATCATTGGGGGCATAAGTCCCAATGGGAGACCCTCAGAACCCCGTTTGGGGTCTCTTTTCCCCCGTTTTGGGGTTCTTTTCCCCATTTTTATGTCTGTTATTCCCCATTTTGGATCTATTTTCTCCCATTTTAGGACTTTTCCCTATCTTAGGGCTCTTTCATCCGATTTCGGGTCTCCTTTCACCCATTTTAGGTCACTTTTCCCCCATTTTTTAGGCTCTGTTGGAGGTTTTGAGGCCGAAAAGTGGGGCTTAAAGCAGTTCTGTGTCTCTGCTGCAGGTTTAAATGGCTCTGGTGGCTGCGGGGGCCCAAAGTGGCACCAAATGGCTCCAAAATAGGAGGAAATGGCACCAAAATGACATCAGACCGCCCCAAAATGTCATGAGGTGGCTCCAAACGGCCCCCAAATGGCACAAATCTGCCCCAAAAATGACCTCAGTCTGCCCCAAAACGGCTTCAAACTTCAGACTGCCCCCATAACGACCTCAGAATGGTGGAGATCTGCCCCAAAATGGCACCAAACTGCCCCCAAAATGACATCAGGTGGTTTCAGACTGTCCCCAAATGACACTGGATGGCTCCAGAAAGCCCCAAAATGACATGAATTCATCCCAAAATGGCACCAAAAAGGCCAGAAATGGCACCAAATGCCCCAACATGGCCCCTAAAAGGCCCCAAAATGACCCCCAAAAGGCCCAAATCTGCCCAAAATGGCACCAAAAAGCCCCCAAATGACCCCAAAATGGCACCAAGCTGCCCAAGAATGGCTCTAAAGTACCCCAAAATAACGCAAATCCGCCCCAAAACGGCATGAATCTGCCCCAAAATGGCACCAAAATGACATAAAATAGCACCAAAAAGGCACCAAAATGACCCCGAAAAGCCCCAAATCCACCCCAAAATGACCCCAAAAAGCCCCGAATCAGCCCCAAAATAGTCCTGAAATGGCCCAAAACAACCCCAAAAAGCCACCAACAAGTCCCAAAATGGTCCAAATCTGCCCCAAAATGACCCCAAAAAGGCACAAATCTGCCCCAAAATGACCCCCAAAAGGCACAGGTCAGCACCAAAATAACCCCTAAAAGCCCCGAATCAGCCCCAAAATAGTCCCAAAAGGGCCCAAAATGACCCCAAAAAGGCACCAAAATGTCCCCCAAAACCACAAATCTGCCCCAAAGTGACCCCAAAAGGCCCCAAATCAGCACAAAATGACCCCAAAAGCCCCAAATCTGCCCCAAATGACCCCCAAAAGGCACAAATGTACCCCAAAATGACACCAAAAAGCCCCAAATCAGCCCCAAAATGTCCCCAAAAACCCCAAATCTGCCCCAAAATGACCCCAAAAAGGGACAAATCAGCCCCAAGATGACCCCAAAAAGGCACAAATCTACCCTGAAATGACCCCACAAAGCCCCAAAATAGTCCCAGAAGGGCCCAAAACGACCCCAAAAAGGCACCAAAATGTCCCCAAAAATCCCAGATCTGCCCCAAAATGACCCCAAAAAGGCACAAATCTGCCCCGAAATGACCCCAAAAAGCCCCAAAATAGTCCCAGAAGGGCCCAAAATGACCCCAAAAAGGCACCAAAATGTCCGCAAAAACCCCAAATCTGCCCCAAAATGACCCCAAAAAGGCACAAATCTACCCCGAAATGACCCCGAAAAGCCCTAAAATAGTCCCAGAAGGGCCCAAAACGACCCCAAAAAGGCACCAAAATGTCCCCAAAAACCCCAGATCTGCCCCACAATGACCCCAAAAAGGCACAAATCTACCCCGAAATGACCCCACAAAGCCCTAAAATAGTCCCAGAAGGGCCCAAAACGACCCCAGAAAGGCACCAAAATGTCCCCAAAAATCCCAAATCTGCCCCACAATGACCCCAAAAAGGCACAAATCTGCCCCGAAATGACCCCAAAAAGCCCCAAAATAGTCCCAGAAGGGCCCAAAATGACCCCAGAAAGGCACCAAAATGTCCCCAAAAACCCCAGATCTGCCCCACAATGACCCCAAAAAGACACAAATTTACCCCACAATGACCCCCAAAAGACACAAATCTACCCCGAAATGACCCCAAAAAGCCCCAAATCCGCCCCAAATCTCTCCCCCCCCCCCCCGGATCCGGCGGCGCTGCTCCATCAGTCGCGCTTTGTTGGCGCTGCGCTGTTTCCATGGAAACGCCGCCATGGCGACAATGGGGCACTGCGGGGGGGGGGGGGGGGGGGGGAAGAGGGGGGGCGTCCCCAGTCCTAAATGGGGGGGGAGGGGCTGAGGGTCCCCTGTGTCAAATGGGGGAGGTTTGGGGGTCCCCTAGGTTAAATGGGGGGGGGGTTGGGGGTCCCTTATGTCAAATGGGGGGGGTCCCCAGTCCCAAATGGGGGGGGGGTTGGGGGTCCCCTATGTCAAATGGGGGGGGGGTCCCCTAGGTTAAATGGGAAGGGTCCCCAATCCCAAATTGGGGGGAGGGGCTGAGGGTCCTCTATCTCAAATGGGGGGGGGGTTGGGGGTCCCCTAGGTTAAATGGGGGAGGGGGGGAACGGGGGGGGGGGTTGAGGTCCCCTAGGTTAAATGGGGGGGGTCCCCAGTTCCAAATAGGGGTGGGGGGGTTGGGTTAGGGTCCCCAGTCCCAAATGGGGGGGGGCTGAGGGTCCCTTATGTCAAATGGGGGGAGTTGGGGGTCCCCTAGGTTAAATGGGGAGGGGTCTCCAATCCCAAATGGGGGGGGGGATGCTGGGGGTCCCACTCTCACCCCGGGTCGCACCCCCACTCTTTGAACCCCCAGCCTTTCATCCAAGCCCCGCCCCCTGTTAAGCCCCACCCCTTCCGTTAAGCCCCGCCCCCTTCATTAAGCCCCGCCCCCTCCCACTGTGCTTAACTGGGGGGAGTCACAGCCGTAAATCCCCATAGAAACACTCATAGAGATCCACAGAGCCCCATAGGGAGCTACAGAGACCCATAGGGACGCATAGGAACCCACAGGGATCCATAGGGAGCCACAGAGACCCATAGGGACCCATAGGAACCCACAGGGATCCATAGGGACCCATAGAGACCCATAGGGACCCATAGAGACCCATAGGGACCCACAGAGACCCATAGGGACTCATAGGGACCCACAGGGATCCATAGGGGCCCATAGGGAGCCACAGAGACCCATAGGGACTCATAGAGACCCATAGGGACCCCCAAAAAAACCCTTAGAGACCCTGTAGAGGTCCATAGAGATCCCATAGGGGACCCATAGAGACCCGTAGAGACCCATACGGACCCCATAGAGACCCATAGGGATGCCCAGGAAACCCCATAGAGATCCATAGGGACCCATAGGGACCCATAAGAACCCACAGAGACCCATAGAGACTCTGTAGAGACCCAATAGGGGCCCGTAGAGACCCATAGAGACCCATAGGGACCCCCAAAAAACCCCATAGAGACCCATAGGGACCCATAGAACCTCATAGGGACCCCATGCAGACCCATAGGAACCCCATAGAGACCCATGGGGACCTATAGAGACCCCATAGAGATCCTGTAGAGACCTATAGTGACCCATAGAGACCCTTAAAGACCCATAGAGACCCCATAGGGACCCCATAGAGACCCATAGGGACCCACAGAGACCCCACAGAGACCCATAGAGACCCCATAGAGGCCTGAAAAGACCCATAGAGACCTCGTAGGGAACTATAGAGACCCCATAGGGACCCATACAGACCCCACAGAGACCCCATAGAGACCCATAGAACCCCATAGGGACCCCATAGAGACCCATGGAGCCCCACAGCGCCCCACCGCAAGCCCCTCCCCTTCCTCCAAGCCCCGCCCCCACAGCCCCGTTTAGCCCCGCCCCCAATTCCCACCCATTCACCGCAGCCTCCGCCCTCCATCCCGTCCCCCTCCATCCCTATTGCCCCGACCCCCCCTCTATTCTCTCATCGTTCCCATTGCCCCCCCCCATCCCTCCTCACCCCCATCTCCTCCCCCCCACCGACCCCCCCCCCTCCCATCAGCTCCCCCCCCCCCGTTGCTTCCCCTCCCATCACCTTCCATCTCTGTTACCCTGGACCCCCCCCCAAAATCTCTTTTTATTCGCATTGCTCTCCCCTGCTCAGGGCCCCCCCCATCCATCCCATTGCTCCCCCCCATCCCCCTCCATCCCTATTACCCCCGACCCCCCCCCCAAATCACCCACCGTTCCCATCGCTCCCCCTGCACCCCCCCATCCATCCCCATCCCCCCCCCAACCAGGACGTCCCCCATTGCCCTCCATCCCATCCGCCTCCATCCCGACCCCCCTGGACCCCTCCCCAAATCCCCCATTGTCCCCATCACCCCCCCCAGGATCCCCCCATCACCCTCCATTGCCCCCCCCTCCCCGCCCCACTTAGCAGGGGGTCTCAGCCCCATTCATCCCCCCCCCCCAGCTGATGGGGGTCTCACTGCATTCTCTTCCCCCCCCCACGACCCCCGTCACCCCTCAGGGGGGTCCTTTCCCCACTCAGCCCCACTTCTGTGCCCCCCCCCGGGGGGTGACAGCGCTGCGGCCACGCATCCGCAGCCCCCCCTCCCCATCCAGACCCCCCCCCATCCCCATCCCCCACTGCGGGGGCTGACGGTGAATGAGGGGGGGGGGTCCCAGCATTGGGTCAATGCACTGAAATTGGGGAGGGGGTCCCGACTGCAAAGCAGGGGGGGAGGGTCACTGTTTGCCCCCCCCCAGGCAGCGGGGAAATGGCGATTGGAGCCTTTGTCCCCATAGACCCCAGTGTCCCCATAGACCCCAATGTCCCCATAGACCCCGGTGTCCCTATTGACCCCAATGACCCCAGTGCCCCATAGATCCCTTTGTCCCCAGTGTCCCCATACACCCCACAGCCCCTGAGACCCCATAGACGTCAATGATCCCAGTGCCCACAGATCCCTCTGTCCCCAATGTCCCATAGACCCCGATACCCCATAGATCCCAATGACCCCAGTGCCCCACAGATCCCTCTGTCCCCACAGATCCCTCTGTCCCCACTGTCCCCATAGACCCCAATCTCCCCATAGATCCCATTGACACCAGTGCCCCATACATCCCTGTGTCCCCATAGACCCCACTGTCCCCAATCTCCCCACAGCCCCCAATGCCCCATAGCCCCCAGTGCTCCACAGATCCCTCTGTCCCCAGTGTCCCCATAGATCTCTCTGTCCCCACTGTCCCCACAGACCCCAATGCCCCACAGCCCCCAATGTCCCCACAGCCCCCCACTGTCCCCAGTGCCCCACAGATCCTTCTGTCCCCAATGTCCCCATAGATCTCTCTGTCCCCGATGCCCCCACAGCCCCCACTGTCCCCAGTGCCCCACAGATCCCTCTGTCCCCCCCCCCCTCGCTCCCCTATGCCCCCCATCCCCCAGCGGGTGTCCCCCATGTCCCCACAGATCCTCCTGTCCCCGTTGTCCCCCCCCCTTCCCGAGGGTTGCCAGGGACACAGCCCCCCGTTGTCCCAGACCCCACACGCGCCCCTTCCCCCCCCCCCCCCCCCCTGCTCCGGCGGTCGCACATGGCCACAGAGATCCTTCTGCATGCTGACCCAATGTCACGCCCATAATCCCGTCTGTCCGTCCCATGCCCCCCACCGCCCCAAATTAAGACCCACCCCAATCTCCCCCCCCCCGCAGGTAGGGCCGCCAGATTCCCCCCTTGGCCCCATGTCCCCATGCGATCTCTAGCTGACCCCCCCCACCCCCCACTGTCCCACCCATAGAGCCCCCAGGGAATCACCATCTGAGATCCCCCACTTGAGAACCCCCCCCCCATCCCCTTGCCCCTCCGTCCGGTGTCAGACCACTCAGGCCGAGCACCATTGTCCCCTTGATACCCCCCCCCCCACGGCGGAGACCCCCCCCGCAGTGACAAAGCCCCCCGTTGTCCCCGCGACCCCCATGTGGACCTCAACAGGTGACCCCTCATACGGGGACCCCCCCATTGAGGTCGTTGGGCCCCCATGCGGACCCATCCCGAGCTTGAGACCCCCCTCCACCATTGAGAGGCCCCGACCCACCCCCCCCATAACCCCCCCCAATGCCCATACAGACCCCCCGGCCCCCCCCCGAGGGACCCCCCCCCCCACATAGGGACCCTCTGTTGAGATTCCCCCCATTGAGGCCCCCACCCCCATAGGGACCTCCGGGGACCCCCTCGTACAGACCCCCCCCCCATTGAGACCCCCAGGGACCTCCCCATTGAGACCCCCCCCCATTGAGACCCCCCTCATCGAGCCCAATGCCCCCCCGTGAACCCCCATGGAGACCCACCCCCATCCATTAGGGACCCACTGGACCGGGCCCCCCATGTAGACCCCCCCATTGGACCTCAGTGACCCCCCTAAATGACCCCCCCCTTGAACCCCCGGACCTCCTAGGGGACCCCTGTCCCCATTGATACCCCCCCCCCCCATAGATCTCTCTAATTGGACCCCCCCCCCTAGATGATCCCCCATTGAGACCACCCCCAGTCCCCAGGGACCCTGCACCTGGAACCCCACCAGGGACCCCCCCCCATGTGTGAAGACCCCCATATAGCCCCCACCATGAGACCCCCATTGGGACCCCCCCCATTGAGACCCCCCCCCCCAATAGTTCTCGAGCCCCATAAGGAGACCCCTCATCGGTGACCCCCCATTCCAGACCGCCCCACCAGCCCCCAGTGGCTGTCCCCCTGAGAACCCCCCTTAGGAACCACCCATACAGATCCTCTGTATGGCCCCATGGCCCCCCCCAGTTGAGACCCTCCCATAGGGACCCCCAAAGGGACCCCCCCCCCCCATAAGACCCCCCCCATAGAGCAGCGGCGCGGTGTCCCCCATCACCCCCCACACAACCCACCCCGGGACCTGGTCCCATGTTGACCCCCGCTATCCCCGTTGCATCGTGTCCCCCAGTGTCCCCCCATTTGGTGTCCCCAAGTGTCCCCTTGGTGTGTCCCCCATGTTGGTGTCCCCCATGTTGGTGTCCCCAGTGCCGCTGTCCCCGGTGCTGATGGTTCCCAGTGTCATTGTGTCCCCAGTGCCACCAGTGACCCCCCATCATCTTGGTGTCCCCCATTATTGGTGTCCCCAGTGCCGCTGTCCCCGGTGCTGATGGTTCCTAGTGCCATCGTGGCCCATTATCCCCATTGCCATCGTGTCCCAGTGCCCCCAGTATTGGTGTCCCCCATCTTGGTGTCCCCCATTATTGGTGTCCCCAGTGCCGCTGTCCCCGGTGCTGATGGTTCCCAGTGCCATCGTGTCCCAGTGTCCCCAGTATCGGTGTCCCCCATGTTGGTGTCCCCCATTATTGGTGTCCCCAGTGCCGCTGTCCCCGGTGCTGATGGTTCCCAGTGCCATCGTGTCCCAGTGTCCCCAGTATTGGTGTCCCCCATCTTGGTGTCCACATTATTGGTGTCCCCATTGCCGCTGTCCCCGGTGCTGATGGTTCCCAGTGCCATCGTGCCCCAGTGCCCCCAGTGTAGGTGTCCCCAAGTGCCATCGTTGTCCCCACGCCGTCCCCGTGTCCGCAGGGCGGGCGCAGGAGGTGCAGGCAGAGAACGTGACGGTGCTGGAGGGCGGCACAGCCGAGATCACGTGTCGGCTGCACCACTACGACGGCTCCATCGTCGTCATCCAGAACCCCGCGCGGCAAACGCTCTTCTTCAACGGCACGCGCGGTGAGCGGGGGGCACGGCGGGGGGGTGGGAGGGCGTGGGGTGGGAGGGGGGGGGCGTGGGGTGGGGGAGGTGGTTGTGGGGTGGTCATGGGGGTCATGGGGTGGACATGGGCGTCGTGGGGTGGTCGGGGTGGTCGTGGGGTGGCCATGGGGTGGTCACGCGGTGGTTGTGGTGGCCATGGGGTGGATGTTGGGTGGATATGGGTGTCATGGGGTGGCCATGGGGTGATCATGTGGTGGCCATGGGGTGGACGTGGGGGTCACAGGGTGGTCATGGTGGCCATGAGGTGACCATGGGGTGGTCATGGGGTGGCTATGGGGGTTATGGGGTGGCCATGGGTTGGCCATGGGGTGGCCATGGGGGTCACAGGGTGGACATGGGAGTCTTGGGGTGGTCGGGGTGGTCGTGGGGTGGCCATGGGGTGGTCACGTGGTGGTTGTGGTGGCCATGGGGTGGATATTGGGTGGATATGGGGGTCATGGGGTGGCCATGGGGGTCATGGGGTGGTTGGGGTGGCCATGGGGTGGCTATGGGGGTCATGGGGTGGCCAAGGGTGGCCATGGGGGTCATGGGGTGGCCATGGGGTGACTGTGTTGGCCATGGGGTGATCATGTGGTGGCCATGGGGTGGACGTGGGGGTCACAGGGTGGTCATGGTGGCCATGGGGTGCCCAAGGGTGGCCATGGGGGTCATGGGGTGGCCATGGGGTGGACGTGGGGTGGCCATGGGGGTCATGGGATGGTCATAGGGTGGCCATGGGGTGGCCATGGTGGCCATGGGGTGGCTATGGGACAGCCTGGGGTGGCTGTGGGGCAGCCGTAGGGCAGCTATGGGGCAGCCATGGGGCAGCCATAGGGCAGTTATGGTGCAGCCATGGGGCAGCTATGGGGCAGCTATGGAGCAGCCATGAGGCGGCTATGGGGCAGTTATGGGGTGGTTATGGTGCAGTGTTGGGGCAGCTATGGGGCAGCCATGGTGTAGCTATGGGGCAGTTGTGGCAGCCATGGGGCAGCTAAGGGACAGTTGTGGCACAGCCATGGGGCAGCCATGGGGAAGCTATGGGGCAGTTGTGGCACAGCCATGGGGCAGCTATGGGGCAGCCATGGGGCAGCTATGGTGCAGCCATGGGGCAGCTATGGGCCAGTTATGAGGCACAGCCATGGGGCAGCTATGGGGCAGCTATGGGGCAGCTATGGGGCAGCCATGGGGCAGCTATGGGCCAGTTATGAGGCACAGCCATGGGGCAGCTATGGGGCAGCTATGGGGCAGTTGTGGCACAGCTATGGGGCAGCCGTGGGGCAGCTATGGGGCAGCTGTGGGGCAGTTGTGGCACAGCCATGGGGCAGCTATGGGGCAGCTATGGGGTGGTTATGGTGCAGCCATGGGGCAGCTATGGGGCAGCTATGGGGTGGTTATGGTGCAGCCATGGGGCAGCTATGGGGCAGCTATGGGGTGGTTATGGTGCAGCCATGGGGCAGCTATGGGCCAGTTATAAGGCACAGCCATGGGGCAGCCATGGGGCAGCTATGGGGCAGCCGTGGGGCAGCTATGGGGCAGCCGTGGGGCAGCCGTGGGGCAGCCGTGGGGCAGGCGTGGTGCTGACGGGGCCGTGGCAGCGCTGAAGGACGAGCGGTTCCAGCTGGCCGAGTTCACCCCGCGGCAGCTGCGCATGGTGCTGAACCGCGCCCGGCTGGACGACGAGGGCGGGTACTTCTGTCAGCTCTACACCGACGACACCCACCATCAGATCGCAACCCTCACCGTGCTGGGTACGGGGGGGGGAGGGGTCCGGGGGGGGGGCGATACCGGGCGATATGGGGGGGATATGGGGCGATAGGGGGGGCTATGGGGGATTTGGGGGGGGTTATGGGGCGATATGGGGGGGTTGTTGGGGGCATTTGGGGCGATATGGGGGGGGTTATGGGGGGATATGGGGCGGTATGGGGTTATAGGGGGATTTGGGGGGGTTATGGGGGGATATGGGGGGTTACTGGGGGGATATGGGGGGGATATGGGGCGATATGGGGGGTTGTTGGGGGATATGGGGTGATATGGGGGGATATGGGGGGATATGGAGGGGTTATGGGGCGATATGGGGGGGTTGTTGGGGGCATTTGGGGCGATATGGGGGGGTTATGGAGGGATATGGGGCGATATGGGGTTATAGGGGGATTTGGGGGGGTTATGGGGGGGTTACTGGGGGGATATGGGGCGATATGGGGGGTTGTTGGGGGATATGGGGTGATATGGGGGGATATGGAGGGGTTATGGGGGGGTTATGGGGCGATATGGGGGGGTTGTTGGGGGGATTTGGGGGGATATGGAGGGGTTATGGGTGGGTTATGGGGTGATGTGGGGGGGTGTTGGGCGATATGGGGGAGGTTATGGGGCAATATGGGGGGATATGGGGCAATATGGGGGGGTTATGGGGCAATATGGGGGGATATGGGGCAATATGGGGGGGGTTATGGGGCGATGTGGGGGGATATGGGGAGGTATAGGGGGATTATAGGGTGATATGGGGGGGTTATGGGACGATATGGGGAGGGTTATGGGACGATATGGGGGATATGGGGGGGTTATGGGGGATATGGGGCGATATGGGGGGTTATGGGGCGATATGGGGGGGGTTGTGGGACGATATGCGGGGATATGGGGTGATATGGGGGGGTTATGGGGGATTTGGGGGGGATATGGGGCGATATGGGGGGTTATGGGGCGATATTGGGGGGGGATATGGGGAGATGTGGCACACGTGGGGCACGGGACGGGGGCGGGGTCACGTGGCGCACATGACGGAGGCGGGGTCACGTGGGGCACGGGGTCACGTGGCGCACGAAACCGCGTGGCGCATGGGACGGACGCGGGGTCACGTGGGGCGCGAAGTCACGTGGGGCGCGAAGTCACGTGGCGCACGGGACGGACGCGGGGTCACGTGGCGCAGTGCCGCCGGACAGCCCCGTGGTGGAGGCGGCGGAGGCGGCGGTGGAGGGCGCCGAGGTGGAGCTGAGCTGCGCCGTGCCGCGGTCGAGGCCTCCGGCGACGCTGCGGTGGTACCGGGACAGGAGGGAGATCCACGGTGAGGGGCGGGACGGGGGGACGGGGGTGGGACCGGGTCACCGTGGGGAGCCATTGAGACCCCATAGGGACCCCGTGGAGACCCATAGAGACGCCATAGGGACCCATGGAGGCCCGCTGAGATCCCATAGAGATGCATAGGAACACAGAGAGACCCACAGGGACCCGTAAGGGTACGTAAAGGCGCATACAGATCCCATAGGGATCCTGTAGAGACCTATAGGGACCCAGAGAGACCCATTGAGATCTCATAGGGACGCATAAAGGCACGTAAAGATCCCATAGGGACCCTGTAGAGATCCATAGGGACCTCATAGAGACCCATAGGGACTCAGTATCCCCTTAGAGAGCTATAGGGACTCCCGGAGCCCCATAGAAACCCATAGAGTCTATGGGGACCCATAGGGACACCGTAGAGACCCCATAGGGACCCATGGAGACGCAGTGAGATCCCATAGAGCCCCATAGGAACACACAGAGACCCACAGGGACCCATAAGGGCACATAAAGGTGTATATAGATCCCATAGCGACCCTGTGGAGACCCATAGGGACCCATAGAGACCTATTGAGATTTCATAGGGACCCATGCGGATGCATAAAGGCACATGGAGATCCTGTGAGTCTTGTAGAGACACATAGGGAGCCAGTATCGCCTTAGAGATCTATAGGGATTCTCAGAGCCCCATAGGGACCCATAGAGATCTTTTAGATCCCATAGAGGCTTCTAGAGCCCTATAGAGACCCCACAGACCCCATAGAGAGTCCATAGAGCCCCATGGAGACCCGTAGAGCCCCTCAGACCCTATGGAGACCTTGTAAAGCCCCATAGACCCTGTAGAGACCCTATAGAGCTCCATACAGACTTCTAGAGTCCCCCAGAACCCATAGAGACCCCCCAGCCCCCATAGAGGCTCATAGAGCCCCATAGAGCCCCACAGTGACCTCCTAGAGACCCCCCAGAGCCTATAGAGCCCCATAGAGACCGCATAGAGCCCCATAGAGACCGCCCAGATCCCATGGAGACTCCTAGAGCCCCATAGAGAATCCTAGAGCCCCCCAGACCCCATAGAGACCCCATGGAGACTCGTAGAGCCCCATAGAGATCCCATAGTGACTCCCCGGAGCCCATAGTGACCCCCCTAGAGACCCCATAGAGCCCCATAGAGACCTCATAGAGCCCCATAGAGACTTATGGAGCTCACCAGACCCTATGGAGCCCTATAGAGACCCCACAGAGACCCCATGGAGACTCGTAGAGCCCCCCAGACCCCATAGAGGCCGCATAGAGACTCCTAGAGCCCCATAGAGCCTCATAGAGATTCCTCGAGCCCCCCAGACCCCATGGAGCCTCCCAGACCCCATAGAGCCCTATAGTGACCCCCCAGACCCCATAGGGACCCCATAGTGACCCCCCCCAAACCCCATAGAGCCCTCGTGGAGACTCCCAGAGCCCCCCCCCCAGCCCCCCGTCTCCCCCCTGCAGGCTCGGTGCTGCGGGAGGCGCACGGCAAGGTGTTCAGCCTGCGCAGCGTCGTGCGTTTCCGCGTCGAGCGTCGCGACCACGGCGCCATCGTCACCTGCGAGGCCACACATCCCGCCCTGCCCGGGCAGCGCAGGCAGACGCAGTACATCCTGGATGTGCAGTGTGAGTGGGGGGCTGGGGGGGGAGGGTTGGAGGGGGCTGGAGGTAAGGGGAGGGGGCTGGAGGGGGATTGGGGGTGATGGGGGGGCAGTGGGGGGGGATTGGGGGGCAGTGGGAGGGGAAGGGAGGGGGATTGGGGGTGATGGAGGGGCAATGGGGGCAATGGGGGGATTGGGGGGCAGTGGGGGGGGATTGGGGGGCAGTGGGAGGGGAAGGGAGGGATTGGGGGTGATGGAGGGGCAATGGGGGGGATTGGAGGGGCATTGGGGGCAATGGGGGGATTGGGGGGCAGTGGGGGTCAATTTGGGGCAGCAGGGGGGGGATTGCGGGGCAATGGGGGGGGAAGGGAGGGGGATTGGGGGTGATGGGGGGATTGGGGGGGATTGGGGGGCAGTGGGGGTGAATTTGGGGCAGCAGGGGGGGGATTGGGGGGCAATGGGGGGGAATGGGGGGCGAAGGGAGGGGAAGGGAGGGGGAGGGGGGGTGATGGGGGGCAATGGGGGGCATTGGAGGGTCATTGGGGGCAATGGGGGGATTGGGGGGCAGTGGGGGTGAATTTGGGGCAGCAGGGGGGGAATGGGGGGCAGAAGGGCGGAATTGTGCGCAGGAGGACGCGAATGCAGGGGGATTGGGGGTGATGGAGGGGTAATGGGGGGGGTTGGAGGGGCATTGGGGACAATGGGGGATTGGGGGGGGCAGTGGGGGGGTGAATTTGGGGCAGCAGGGGGGGGATTGGGGAGGATTGGGGGGCAGTGGGAGGGGAGGGGAGGGGGAGTGGGGGTGATGGAGGGGCAAGGGGGGGGATTGGAGGGGAATGGGGGGCAATGGGGGGATGTGGGGGCAGTGGGGGTGAATTTGGGGCAGCAGGGGGGGGGATTGGGGGGCAATGGGGGGGATTGGGGGTGATGGAGGGGTAATGGGGGGGATTGGAGGGGCATTGGGGGCAATGGGGGGATTGGGGGGCAGTGGGGGTGAATTTGGGGCAGCAGGGGGGGGATTGGGGGGCAATGGGGGGGATTGGGGGGCAGTGGGAGGGGAAGGGAGGGGGATTGGGGGTGATGGAGGGGTAATGGGGGGGATTGGAGGGGCAATGGGGGGATTGGGGGGCAGTGGGGGGCAGAGGGGGTGGGATTGGGGGGAGATTTGGGGGCAATGGGGGGGGATTGGGGGGCAGCGGGGGGGATTGGAGGGGGATTGGGGGGGATTGGGGGTGATGGAGGGGCAGTGGGGGGGGATTGGGGGCAATGGGGGGGATAGGGGGGGATTTGGGGAAAGGGGGGGGATTGGGGGGCAGAGGGGGTGGGATTGGGGGGAGATTGGGGGGCAGTGGGGGGGATTGGGGGGCAGTGGGGGGGGGTTGGGGGGGGATTGGGGGTGATGGAGGGGCAGTGGGGGGGGATTGGGGGCAATGGGGGTAAATTTGGAGCAGTGGGGGGATGTTAGGGAGCAGTGGGAGGGGCAGTGGGGGGGGATCGGGGGGGGATTGGGGGTGATGGAGGGGTAGTGGGGGGGGATTGGGGGCAATGGGGGGCATTGGGGGCAATGAGGAGGGATTGGGGGGGATTGGGGGGGATTGGAGGGGGTTCAGGGGGGATTCGGGGGCAGTGGGAGGGGGATTGGAGGTAATGGGAGGGGATTGGAGGGGGATTGGGGGGCAATGGGGGGAGATCGGAGGGGCATTGGGGGCAATGGGGGGGGATTGGAGGGGGCATTGGGGGCAGCGTGGCTGCGGGGGGCTGCTGGTGGTTTTGGGGTGGCTCACGGGGGCGCCCCTCCCCCGTTTGGGTCCCCCCTCACATCCCCCCCCCCCTCTTTTCCCCCCCACCCAGACGCCCCCACGGCGCGGATCCACCCCTCGCAGAGCGTCCTGAGGCAGGGGGACACCTTGGTGCTCACCTGCGCCGTCACCGGGAACCCGCTGTGAGCCCCCATAACCCCCCCTACCCCCCCATAACCCCCCATATCCCCCCATAACCCCCCCATAACCCCCCATATTCCCCCGCAGCCCCACAGACATCACATGGAGCCGCAGTAACGACTCCCCCCATAGTCCCCCTGACTCCCCATAGGCCCCCCTGACCCCCCCCAGCCCCCCATAACCCCCCCTGACCCCCCCCAGCCCCACAGACATCACATGGAGCCTCAGTAACGACTCCCCCCATAGCCCCCCTGAGCCCCCATAACCCCCCTGACCCCCCCATATACCCCCCCAGCCCCACACCATCACATGGAGCCGCAGTAATGACTCCTTCCATAACCCCCCATAGCCCCTCATAAACCCCCAGACTCTCCCTACCCCCCCCATAACCCCCCATTTTCCCCCCCAGCCCCACAGACATCACATGGAGCCGCAGTAACGACCCCCCCATAACCCCCCTGAGCCCCTATAACCCCCCATAAACCCCCCTATATCCCCCCCCCAGCCCCACAGACATCACGTGGAGCCGCAGTAACGACTCCCTGCCCCCCCACGCTCGGCCGGAAGGCGCCGTGCTGACCATGGCGGCTCTGAGCCCCCACGACAACGGGACGTACAGCTGCAGCGCCAGCAACCGCCACGGCCGCGCCGCCGCGCAGTACCTGCTCGTCGTCTATGGTAGGTGGCGCTCTGCACCGCAGGGCCTCCACGTCTCTATGGTAGGTGGCGCTCTGCCATGCAGTACCTTCCATCTATGGTAGGTGGCGCCCTGCTATGCAGGGCCTCCACGTCTCTATGGTAGGTGGTGCTCTGCCATGCAGGGCCTCCACGTCTCTATGGTAGGTGGCGCTCTGCCATGCAGCGCCTCCTGGTTGTCTATGGTAGGTGGCGCTCTGCCATGCAGTACCTTCCATCTATGGTAGGTGGTGCTCTGTCATGCGGGGCCTCCACGTCTCTATGGTAGGTGGTGCTCTGCCATGCAGCTCACTTCTATAGGTATTGGCAACGGCCCAAAAGCACCAAGCCAAAGCCACCCCAGTTTGGTTGACCAGCAGACTCGATGCTTGTGGGGGCGTTAAGCGACCGGTGCCGTACGGCCATGTGGGGGGGACTTCTGGCCTGATCGTCTTCCGCTCTCTGCGTCTCGTACCATGGTCTGGTGCTCCATTCGGCAGAAAGGTGGGCGGGGCCTGGAATGGTGGGGGTTCCGGGGAACGGGCCAATTGGGATCGTGGGGTGGCGGGCGCCGGGCTGCAGGGAGGGGGCGGAGCTCCGCGGGGGTGCTGAGAGCAAGGGGTCAGTTGCGTGCGGAAGGGGCGGGGCTAAGGGGGCAGGGAGGGGACATGGAGGGTGGGGCCAATGGGGATGGCATGTGGGCTGGGGGCGGGGCCAAGGGAGAGGGTGGAGCCTCCAGGGGGGAGAGCCAATGGGGCTCAGATCTGCATGCAGGAAGGGGTGGGGCTAAGGGAGAGGGCGGGGCCATGGGAGGGGCGGGGCCGATGAGGCTCTGTGTGTGGGATGGGGGGCGGGGTCGTTCAGGGGCGGGTTGTAT
>JARXNR010000104.1:0-69569 GCA_036346035.1 Crossoptilon crossoptilon
GCGCTCGTTGTGTAATCAACGCAATCCACTTACTCCAAGTGGCATCAGTTGCGTGATGAGTGGGGGGAACCTTTCCTTTAAACATCCAGTTCAGCACCGGTAGTCGAGGTGCCAGAAGAAGCTGTGTTTCAGTACCGACCACTTCAGAAGCAGCCCGAGCCCCCTCATGCGCGGCTAAGATCTCCTTTTCGGTTGGAGTGTAGCCTTCTTCCGACCCCCTGTAGGCCCGACTCCAGAATCCCAGGGGTCGGCCTCGGGTCTCTCCTGAGGCTCTTTGCCACAAACTCCAAGTGGGACCTTTCTCTCCAGCAGCAGTGTAGAGGATGTTCTTTACATCCTGCCCTGTCCGTACTGGCCCTAAGGCCACGGCACGGGCTATCTCCTGTTTAATCTGTTCAAAAGCCTGCTGCTGCTCAGGGCCCCATGTAAACTCATTCTTCATTCGCGTCACATGATAAAGGGGGCTTACAATGAAGCTATAGTTTGGAACATGCATTCTCCAAAAGCCCACTACACCCAAAAAAGATTGTGTCTCTTTCTTACTAGTGGGTGGAGACATAGCAGTGATTTTGTCGATCACATCTGTCGGGATGTGACGACGGCCATCTTGCCACTTTATACCCAGGAACTGAATCTCCTGAGCAGGTCCTTTCACTTTGCTCCGCTTAATAGCAAAACCAGCACGCAGAAGAATCTGGATTATTCGCTCTCCTTTTGTGAAGACTTCTTCTGCTGTATCGCCCCCCCCACACAACGATGTCATCAATGTACTGCAAGTGCTCAGGGGCACTGCCCTGTTCCAGTGCAGTTTGGATCAACCCATGGCAAATGGTCGGGCTGTGTTTCCACCCCTGGGGCAAACGGTTCCAAGTATACTGAACACCCCTCCAGGTGAAAGCGAACTGTGGCCTACATTCTTTGGCCAAAGGAATGGAGAAAAAGGCATTAGCAATGTCAATGGTGGCATACCATTTGGCTGCTTTTGACTCCAGTTCATACTGGAGTTCTAACATGTCCGGCACAGCAGCACTCAGTGGGGGTGTGACTTCATTCAGGCCACGGTAGTCCACCGTCAGCCTCCATTCTCCACTGGCTTTACGCACTGGCCATATGGGGCTGTTAAAAGGCGAGTGAGTTTTGCTGATCACTCCCTGACTCTCTAGTTGACAAATCAACTTATGAATGGGGAGCAAGGAATCCCTGTTGGTGCGGTACTGCTGTCTGTGCACCGTTTTTGTAGCAATTGGTACCTGTTGCTCTTTTACTTGTAGCAACCCTACAACAGACGGATCTTCTGACAGGCCAGGCAAAACAGACAGCTGCTTAATGTTGTTTGTGTCTACGGCAGCTATTCCAAAGGCCCATCGATACCCCTTAGGATCCTTGAAATGCCCCCTTCTGAGGTAATCAATACCAAGTATACATGGAGCCCCTGGATCAGTCACAATAGGGTGCTTTTGCCAGTTCCTACCAGTGAGGCTTATCTCGGCCTCCAACACAGTCAATTCTTGAGAGCCCCCAGTCACTCCAGAAATATGGATTGATTCTGTCCCTTCATAAGTCGAGGGCATCAGAGTGCACTGTGCACCGGTATCCACCAGTGCCTTATATTTCAGTGGTTCTGATGTGCCAGGCCATCGGATCCACACAGTCCAATAAACTCTATTATCCCTTTCCCCCCCCTGACTGAGGGCAGGGCCCCTCTATTCATTACCTGTGGTAACCGGAGCAACTGCACTGGCGGTTGGTCTGCTTTGTAATTCTCTCACCCGTGCTCGTAGTACGTGAGTAGCTTGGTCGTGCCACTTCCTCATGTCTTCTCCATGGTCACGTAAGTAACGTCACAAGGCAAGTCGCGATGTTGGGAGGACACTCGTTTCCATTTCTTGCCCTCCACAGGGGCAACTGATATTGTTACTGGTGTCTCCTGTAATTGATCAGATTTGACTTGGAGATTCTCCCCTTTGGCTTGAACCTCAGCTCGGAAACTCTCTCTCTCCAAAACAGTATTATATAGGGCACGGTAAGCACAAGCCAAACCCCAAATAAGTTGTACCTCCTTAGATTTACCTAAGCCGCACTGCCCCTGTCTCAAATACTGGCTAAGTTTCTGGGGATCCCACAGGTGCTCAAGAGTGAAATCCCATGACATTGCGGGTCCCCATGCTTCTAAGATTTTTCCTAAACCTCTCCATATTCCCTGCCAGTCAGCATTCTCTGGTTTTGGAGGAGACTCCTTCCGCTTACTATTCCTGTATAGGAATACATTCATGAAAAGTGATATGAACAGGACTAATGCGACCACAAGCATGGAAATTAACTCAGCATTGGAGTAACGTCTGATAAACTGAAAGGAAAACCTGGAAACTGGTTTGAACATCGTGTGGTTTGTAAAATTAGTTATTCCATTTGGGATGTAGTTGCTTGTGAAATTAGCCATTCCATCCGGGATGCAAGTGTCAAAATTCATATTAAACATTGCATTTAGGTACCAATATAGGTACCATACAGGCGTCTCCGTCAGTGCCCTTATTTGATTATATATGAACACAATTCCACAACAAGTAATCATGGCATTGATGATTGGCCAGTAGGTCGTGAGTAACACCATAGCTTTTAATCCCTTACTCAGCACTCCCACAAAAAAGAGTGGGTTCATCGCTGGTTTCTGCTCAAAAAGGGTTAATGAATTTAAACTAACGACCCGCATTCTCCACCAAAACCATGACAGGCATCCACAACCTCCTTGGGCAGCCTGTTCCAGTGCTTCACCACCCTCTGGGTGAAAAAACTTCCTCCTAATATCTAGCCTAATCCTCCCCTGTCTCGGTCTAAAACCACTCCTCCGTGTCCTATCACTATCCACCCTCGTAAACAGCCGTTTTTCCAAGAAAAAGAACAGCGTAGGGTTTTTTGTTTGTTTGATTGTTTTATTGTGGGTGTTTAATTGGTTGGTTTTGGTTTTGGTTTTGGTTTTGGTTTTGGTTTTGGTTTTGGTTTTGGTTTTGTTTTGAAGGAGCTCATCCACATCCTGCACACACTCCACCGGAACATCGAGTGGAGCAGGGGGTAGTCTTGCAGACGGAGTAATGCAGGAATTCTGTCAGGAGCTTGAGGTGTATCTAGTTCATCATCTGAAACCTCCACAACCAGACTGGAAGGGACCAGTCCTCCCGTGCCATCTGTCAGCTCTCCCTGAACCAGCCATTCTCATCCACATCTCCAAAGACGTTAACGTATTGTCCGGTGCTCGGAGGAAGCTCGCTTTCTGGGTCCTCATCAGGACCCCTCAACAGGGTTGTAGCTATGGCCAGCTAAGAATCTTCAAATTATTGGTGATACTTGTCCTGGAGAGTGCAGGATGAAGGACAAAAGCTCTGCTGCTGATTCTCCGCTCTCACTTTCAGGGCCGTCCGCTGACAGAAAGCAGCACTCAGGACTGTTCCCGTGGACCTCTTTCGCCGCTCTGAGTTCACGCTCCAGGCCTTCCGGATGACTTTGAAGACCTTTGGCCTCTTGGATGGCAGAATGGAAGGGACCGGAACTATTGCTGAGATTCTTGTTTGATGGGGCAAGAGTCTCTTTTGTTGCCTCTCCCAGCTCCATTCTGCCCTCACCTCCAGTTGGAACTCGCTCCTAGTTGGTCTCAGGATGAGCTGGTTCTGCTGCTTTCTCTTCTCTCTTGCACACTCTGTGAGAAGGAGTTTCAGAAAGCACTACTCACTGACAGGAAATAAGGGGAAACTTGAAAGACTTGGCAACGTAAGTCCTGGCAGTGTACTGCCAGCAGCTGATTTGGCCGTCCAGGATCCTGGCACTACAAATGCTTCGTTGCCAAATGCAGCAATCAGGTGTTTTGGGGAAAAGCCAACTCACGGGTATTTTTTGCACATCCATATCACAGCACCACAGGCCAGCACCAGCGCAGACAGCAGCACAGCTGAGAACATTACCATGGCTGCGATGTGGCGCTTCCGCACAGATTTGTGAACAGCAGCCTCTGTGCTTTTCCCGGCATTCATCCCTGCAAGAAACGAGACAATGTCCCACGTTACCTTCACCTGCGCTACAGATGATCTCTCAGTGTGCTTCACGGACCCAAGAGAGCTTCACTAGCGGGTGCCTCTGTCTCTGGTGCCTAAGCACCAGGGGACAAGTAGGATCGCTTCCACCTCTCGTTGGGTAGGGAGAGGCTGCACAGGCACTACCCGTGTCTTCCTCTGGGCCGAGGGCTGCGCCCGGGGATCTGGGCTTTGTCTGTGGGGAGCACTGCAGAGCAGAATCCCTCACACTTTCCCCAGCGCGCGTGTCCTGAGCTCTCCCGCAGGACACCCCCCGGGCTCAAGGTCGGGCTGCAGCCAGCGCAGGGCACAGCCGGAGCCAGCCCAGGGGAGAAACACTCCTGCAGGCTCCTACCACACAGGACCCCGCTCATCGCCCTCGGGTGGCTTTGTTGCAAAAGGGCAAAGCTCACAGCTCTCTGGGAACTGCGAGTGGTGGGAGCTGAGCAGCGTCACAGAGGTCTGCAAGTACCTTCTCTGGCACGCCGCTGGAACAACTCTCCACACCCCACTGAGGCCAGCCATTTTCAGAGAGCCATCCCTGGCTTCTTTTACACGTGCTCTGTGCTCACACGCCCAGGTTTGGCTGCTGACCTGGTGTGCAAGGGCAGGCAGCAAGAGCCTGCAGGCACACAGTGACTCTGGTTAGTGACGCTGGATGAGCGCGGGACAGAAATTACCTGGCATGCCAGTTGTTGGCGCTGCCTGCGTTCCACTGTCCGAGACCGGCAGTGTGGGATGGCTGCCTTCCTGCAGTGCATCCTGCTCAGTTTCTTGGTCAGTTCCTTTAGAAGGAAAGCAGGACAGTAAGATTGGATGTGATGTGCTCTCATCGGGAACTGAGCTACTCCAATCCCGAGCTCAGGCAAAGTCTGCTGGTCCCAGCCCCCCGCATCCACTGTCACCCCCTCCGTTGCCCAAGGGCATTTGGGCCCTCCCAGGAACTGGAGGGTGCCGACCCTCTCATGCCTCCTCAGGAATCAGCTCCTACGCAAGGCCCTCACACCCTGTGCTGTGAGCATCACCACCCATCACGTTCCACCCACCACAGCCAGCCATCTGCAGGCTGAAATTCAAGCTCCAGCTTCAGAATCAGCATCTCCAGCTCATTTCCAGCATTAGCAAAGGCAGCCATCCCCGATCGGGATGCTCCTCCTGCCTTGAACTTGCTCAGCTGCACAGAGGGCTTTGTATGAACAGAAGCACAGCACTCGCCATCTGTGTGCCATCTGGGTGCCAGCGTCTGCACAAAGCAGCTCTGACAAGTAATGGTCGTGCTGGGGGAGCAGCTGCCGCTGGGTCTCGGCTGGATGCAGAGTGGCAGCAGACCATCTCTGGTGCTCGACAGTGCCTGCAAGGCGTTACATGGAACACCACCGCAGCACGGCTCTGCGCGATCCCTTCCTGCTGTGCAGGCTACGGCTTGTGCACACATGAACGTCAGACCTCAGCTTCCCAGGTCTCACGGTGAACACACTGAAGTATACCTACCACGCGCTGCCTTCTCCATTTCCTTCAGCAGATCCTTTAGGAGACGGGATGAGCCCGGGGAGTATCTTCCTCTTCTGGGTTCATCCTTTCCTCCTTCCGGACCTGTACAGAATGTACGAAGTCAAATATCACGTGCATGAAGTTTTGGAGACCAGCGGTGAGTCAGCGGAGTCAGTAAAGACAAACTACTCACCGCTGGGATTCCAGCTGGGCTCCAGCGCGGGAGGAAACGAACGACCGGGCAAAGACATCCACGGGGGCACTTCTGCAACCAGAGACCCGTGAAAAGTTTCACTCATACACTACAGCATCACTGAGTAGCAGAGCATATGGGGGATTGTGCCATGAAACGGCACGGAAATGGGCAATGAAAGCTCTCGCAGGAATTACAAAGCCATGACTTACCCATGCCATCCTCCAGAGTTTCGGTCCCAGAGCTCAGAGCGGATCCTGGATCGCCTGGATCGCAAACAAACACAGGACAGAACTGCTCCAGTCACATCTGCACAACAAAGCACCTTGGAAACAGTGACAGAACACACACAACTAACCCCCCATTAAACATGGAGCTCACCCCCTCTCCAGGCAGAATCGGAGCCACAGGATGCAATTAATGCCAGGATCCTCTTCTGTAGACAGGATCCTCTTCTGTTGATTCACCAGCAGGGCCTGCAGGCACAAGTGTGATCAGACACAGGTGAGGAGAGCTTCCAGCACGTGTGGGGGCCTCCTTTTCCCCGAGTGACCTGTAGGCTCTGGCGGTGGGCCAGGGAATGCCACGGCCCAAATACAAAGGTCTGGGCTCTCTCAGCTGAAGAGGGGCAGCGGTAACCTTCCCACTGAAATGTGGCAGCTCTCCAAGTAAAGAAATACTCACGGCTCCACTGTGCATGCCCTTCAAGGCACAAACAGGCTCGGAAGATCTTGAGAAGATCTTAAGTAAAATTGCACCCAAGTAAACTAGGAGAGCATGAACGTTTCTGCCTCCAAGTTAACAGACACAACTTACCTCTGGGTTGTCCCACAGGCACAGGCACAAAATCCGGACCCAAACGATCGTTTGCAAAGGGAGCACCAAGCGCATCATCTAGAATCAAGAACAGACGAGAGAAATTCCCATCGCATGGTGTGATCTCCTCCTCCCTCAGTCACTGGATGTGGGTCGTGGAACGGCATGGGAGAAGGACTCAGGTCTCCAAAGTTGCAGAGTGGCCAGGATGACCTGTAGGCTGGCACTGGCAGCGTACACAGTACTCTCCCCAAGCCGTGTGCCACATCCCTCACGGACCGCAGGGAAGAAGATGCAGCCCCCCGGGGCTTTCTTACTGGGAGGCCGCTAATGACCAGGAAGGTCACGCTGAAGCACTGGAGGAAAGCACGCCTGTCTCTTCCTCTGGGCTGTGGGCCGGGGCTCCGTGCTGGAAACTGGCATTCATCTATGGTACCAGGAGTACCGCGAGCCTGGAGCAGAAATGCTCACGCTTTTCCCAGCACACATCGTCTGAGCTCTCCCCAGGACATCTCCCAGGATGAAGGCTGTGCTCCAGCCAGCAAGCAGCAGAGCCGCAGCCCGGCATGGCTGGAGCCGGCTCTGGGGAGCAGCGCTGCCACGGGCTCCGCCCGGCTCCTGCGGTGCTGCCCATCACCCCCTGCCCAACACCACCCCCGTGGAAGGCAGGCCCCAGGGAAGTGTGGCACAGGGCCGTGGGGACACAGCCTGACTGACTTCTTGCCGCCAGTGCTGCTCACTTTGGATCCCATTTCTGCCCACCCACCTGCTCCCGGTGCTCGCCACGGAGCAGCACAGGTCTCCCGGAAACACATGGCCATCAGTAGGAGGAAGAGGACAAGGTGGGCAGGGGCCATGGCCCCCCACACTCGCACCATGCTTCCAACACCACCGCTGCAGCCACAGTGAGTGTCGCACAGAGCGAAGCCTGCGGCACAGCACAGCACAGTCATAGGACGGGGCATTGTGACCTCACGGCTCCGAGATTCCGCGTGGCGGCTCCCCGCGGGCTGCCGCTCTTGTGATGCACTGCACCAGGGTGCTTACGTCATAGAAACGCAGAATCATAGAATGCCTTGGGTTGGAAGGGACAGTAAAGAGCTTAGAACCCCAGCCCCACTGCCGTGGGCAGGGATGCCACCCACGCGGTCATGCTGCCCAGAGCCCCATCCAGCCTGCCCTTGAACACCTCCAGGGATGGAGCAGCCACAGCTTCACCTGGCAGACTGTCATAGTGCTTCAGCTACCCCAAGAGGGACATATTTACAGCTCTGTGCTCCCATGACACCTCAGGCCACTGAGGACGAGATGCAATGTGGAAATGGGGTCTGGATCAAGGGCGCTATCGCACAGGCTATCCGTGCATGCGAAACGTGCTGCAATTAAGCAAGCCGAGCAAAGAAAGCCTCTCCGGTATGGAGGGTGATGGCTGAAATACAAACATGGGGAAGCTGACCTTCCCACAAACCTGCCAAGTCAAGTGTCACCTGCTTACATTTTTGTTGATAGATCTCCAGTTTCATCTGTTTTCCTTCAGTTTGCCAGTACCTCGGCTAAGGACATCCCCTTTCCTGCACCAAGAGTATTTCCCACGTAGCGTAGCGCGCTTCCAAGCCTGAATTTAATCGCAGAAATTGAAGGCTTGCTGGCTGGCACCTCCCATCCCCAAAGTCCCAGTGAACTCACCCACTGCTGGCAACTGGACGCTTGGTGGCGAGAGGACCATCACCTATAGGTCCCACCTGGCTCTCCAGAAACTGCTGCACTTTTGGATGCGGAGCAACAAACACAGCGTCCATACAACTCCGCCACTGAATCAGACCCTGCCACTTTCCCTATGACCAGGCAAAGTGCACCAAGGCAAGCTGAACTGCTGAACCAGGCCCCACACAGGGCTTGTGCTTACGTATTTGTAATCAAAATACAGCATGCATTTTTTCATTCCTCTTGTCTAGTTACCTCGTGACAATAAGCCCTGTTTAGTGC
Source organism: Crossoptilon crossoptilon (assembly GCA_036346035.1). Taxonomy (NCBI): domain Eukaryota; kingdom Metazoa; phylum Chordata; class Aves; order Galliformes; family Phasianidae; genus Crossoptilon; species Crossoptilon crossoptilon. The sequence goes on from JARXNR010000104.1 coordinate 8,548, forward strand.
TTATTTCTTATCTTTGTATTATTCCTTGAGCAATAGCTTCCGGCACGTGCACCCACGCAGAGAGGAGTTATTGAGTGAGGTGGTCAGAGGGGCAGCAGCTCCTGGCTGGCCACGTGCACGGGCTTCTCAGCCACATATGCCAGCGAGGTGCGGGCACAGCCGGTAGAACAGCTCCCGGTGGTAATTTTTGGTCACAGAGCACTGCAGTGCCCGGAACAAAGCCAGCAGCCCGTCCCTACAGAGACCCACGTCAGGTGGGGCTGGGGCTGCAGCAGCCCCGCCTCTTCCCAGTCTTAGCAAACGGCAAGTCAGTCCAACAGCTCTGCTTTGAGTAGAACCAGAATTTATCTCAGGCACGTGGTCCTGAAATCTGGAAAACCCCGATGTTTCCAGGTGCAGGTAGTACAGGCAAGCATAGACATCAGATGGCTTTGTACACCTCGTGACCCGCCCAACAGGAAAGGAAGCCACTGTGTGGCTAAACTGAGCCCATCAGGCAGTTGTAAGTTAGTTGAGTCCTCGTACGGAGTCCAACGTGAGTGGAAGTTTGCTACAACACTTCACGTGTGGTGAAGGCAACTTAGTTTCAGCGAGTTTTGCCTCAGTAACAATGGAAAAAAACCCACCCAAACAATTACGATAGGTGCTGCAAAAGAAACTCCTCTTCATCTTTCGGATGGAAGGTCAACGACTGTGTGGAATTTCCCCTGGAAAGCTGCGGGGCCTTCTTCCACTGCAATCTCTCTGCTGTCTGACGCAACGGGAGAGCTGCTGTGGCCTCGTGTCCGTGCCTGTGCCTCCTCCAGGGTGAGCAGCTTGGTGGGAGGAGAAGAAACCCACAGGGACTTGGGCCACAATTAAGAACTGCATCCTGTAAAGGAAAACCACAGATAAGAGCGAGGATCAGCAAGCAGCAGCACGGCCATCACAGCTCTGGGGGAGGTGCTGTATTTTTCTAAGACTTGGTTATCCTAGTCTCTGGAGGATGACGTCAAAATAACCATTTTGTCACAGGTACGTTTATGGCAAAGCACATACTCATAATTGAGAGCAGCTTACTGTATTTAAGCAAGCAACCAAAACTCCTAAAAAGTGAGGACAGGTCCGTCAGAAACCTTCACTGCCGTGCTTGTATCAAGCTTCGTCTGCATGCAAAACATTGTCACGATAGTGACAGTTTTCTTCTTATGAGGCCTGGGTTTGGTCACTCTCAGCATCCAGCAACAGGAAATGCTGCACGCGACTGCAGCAGCTACAACCCAGTGTGCAGGTGGACGCCAGGATTACTAGCACAACAACACATCATCAGTAGGGTAAAACTAAGCTGTCACACGACGGTCTGCGTCTTGCTCTTGGCCTGCTTACAGCCTGTGCTTGGTTTTGGAGACAAACTTTTACCAAACTTCTACCAAAGTAGCTCACAGTGCCAGCTGCTAGGATCTCTGAAGCCTCTCGGTGCAGGGCAGTGCAGGTGAGCACGAGCAGTCTGCTCTCAGAGCTGTCCTTCTTGGCCACTGCCTACAGAGCAGGCATTCATAAGGCCATTCTCGGGCGATAAGAGGTGTGGGAGGGAAGCGTATCATCCCCTCACATCAACATCCTGGTTGGATCCATTCCTACTACTTATCTCTTTAACATCACAGCTCCTGGGTAACGTGTGCACAGCCTCATGTGTTTGTCAGCTGTACCTGAGTAGCCAGGCTTCGGGCCAAACGGTATACAGACATCCAACTAGACCAACTTGGGATGGCTTAAAGCAGGCTGGGGAATGCTGTCCCCTCTTGAAGGCTGGCCAGGTTGAGACGCTGTGCTCAGAGGGGCTGCCTTGCCAGAGCAGCATTGCCAAGCTTAGCTGATACACTGTGACATTCCCTGACCCTTCTGCTTGTGGGGAAGCAGACAACGTGAACGTCTGAATCATTAAACAACGAGCCAACGTGATATGCTCCATTCTACAGCCTGGATCATCTTATGGCTCAGGTGCTTTGCACGTCGATCTTCCCCTGGTAGAGCTCAGCCTGCTGTGGGCTGCTCCTGTTCAACCAGGTTAACCCCTGCATCCTGCTGACATAAGAACTGCCTTCCAGTAGGAGCAAAAGCTGGGCTTAGAGCAACTGTGCTATCCAAAGAAGAGCAACGCTCGTATCAAATGGGAAGCAGCAAATATTCTGGAAAAGCAGCTATCTCTACTCCACCAGTGGCAATAACTGCAGCGACTGTGCAAATTTCATGGGAAGGTCGGGGTATCAAAGTAGATGGAACAAACTTAGCGCTCCTTCGGAATAATAATTGCTTGTGCTCTTCACACTTACTCATCTAACATGCAGAGGAAACTTTCTTCCTGGTGCAAATCTGTTTCTTTCCACTGGACCAGGTGCACTTCTGGACTTAGCAGTTACTCAAGGAAAGCTGTAGGTTCCAGGGCTGGGCACAAACACGTTGCAGTTATTTTCTCACTCTTAGCACCTAAGCTCAACTCTGCAGTGCAGGCGGAGAACTGGGCAACAGCTGCAGGGCCCGTGCAGTCTTTGCCATGCAGCTGGACAGCCCTGCTGATTAACCTATAGACACTGCGCAGAAGAAACAACCAGGAAAGCAGCTGTCAGAGTATCTCACATTAAGCGCAAGACTTCTGTTTCTCAGCATCAATGCTAATGAATACCAAGAGCTTTCTTTAAATCTGCTGCTTGCTATTTGTCTTCCAAGATGCTTGTAAGGATCAACGGATCATGCATTGTGTCGTACTGCAAGACAGCTCAAGTGCGAAAGCACACAGAAGCACTGAAGAAAGTGATTTTAGAAAGAAAAGAGAGAGTAGGGGGACAGATTTAAGTTACTCTGTACAGCCTGTCAATGTGAGGATCTAACAGCAGCAGCCAAACTTTCAGCTATGTGTTCTCGTAGAGCATCCCTGGCTTCCCGGAAAGATACTGGTAGCCACATTTGCCATATTCTTACATCAGGCCAGAAGTCTGTTGTCTCCTCGACAGTAGAAGCATATGTCAAGTTCCTTGGGGGAGATCTGAATTTGATCAAGGTGTCTGACCAAGCTAAAGCTAATGGAGGAAGACACTCACTCGCTCTATCTCCAATGAGCGGGCTGGATTTGGAGCGGAAGAGGACATCTGAGTGGTTCAAGATGAATTCCACAACGGCTGACTGCATCTGCACCTCCACGAAGGCAGCTCTTCCGCTGACGCAGGCAGACTCGCTCTGCTGTGATCTGAAGAAAAAAAACAGATGAAGCCAACAGGCGGAAGACTGGGAAGGCACCTCTGGCTGTGCAAAATGTGTTGATTTTGGAGGGGAGGGTTTACAAAGGCTGCGTGTGTTTATTTTGAGGTTTCTTTTCAACCCAGTTTACAAGATGTCAAGCATGAGCCCACTCTGGTGCATGTCAGCGTGTCCCTGTTTCAATTCTGAATGACACTGGCCCAACACATACCGACTTCCTGTGGAGCCCAGCACGCCTTTTGCGTCTCTGAAAATGACGCGGGGACATTTTCTTCAACGTTCCCTTGAGGATGCTTTGTTTACCAACGCTTCAACAAGGTTTATGGGTAATGAACAGAAACGTATAGAATTCTAAGGGAGCGATCTGTGTGACGTGTGGGTGCTGGAGCTGGTGGCACCATGCAGAGCAGCAGCACAAGGGCTGTTTGCAGGGAGCTGATCCGACCCCTCCAGGCTGGCGCCTGTGTGTCAGCAGTGACTCTGGGGCTTTTCTCAAGGGACTGAGCAGGCTAATTCTGCAACTAATTCTGCTTCTCTGTGTTTCTTTTGTTGCTGTTGCCTTGGTCAATAAGTAACTGCACTGCATTTATTCTACGCCCTGCTTGCAGAGGCTCATTCTGCACAGCCAGAGCTGCCCTAGCAGGAAGGAGCAGCAGCAAAACCCTCACCCAGCGAGGCCACGCACTGGTACGTCTCCAGCATCACAGCCCGGTACAGCGCTCGCTGCGCAGCCTCCAGCGGCGCCCACTCCTCCCTGCTGAAATACACGGCCACCTCTGCAAAAGGTACGGGCTCCTGCAAGTGCTCCTTGCCGGGAACAGCCAAGGCCCAGGGAAGCAGCTTGGAGAGGAGAGAAACTCCCGTCCCAGCGGCTTCTTTGTTCCCAGCACACAGATGACGGCTGACGACACCTCGCTCTCACCCTGCACTCCCATCTCTTGCTCCTTGCCCTCTGCTGGCTGCTTCCCCAAGCCCCTGCCTGAGATCGACATGCTGTGGCCAGTTGCTGCTCTGCTGCAGGCAGATGTCAAACTGCTGGGACAAGAGGAACAATAGGCAGGAGAGGTGTGAGGGAATGCAGCAGTCCCTGCCAAACCCTCACCAGCCCACCTGCAGGGCACCGCCTAGGGGTAAAAGCCAGCTGGGACTCAGACCAGCAGCACTGCTCTTACCAGGCTTCCTTCCCAGCAAAGCCAGTATGATGGGATGGTGCGCTCCCTTCTCTCCCTTTCTTTCTTCCTTTCTCCCACCTTCCTCCCTCAGCCTGGCACAGGAAGACAGTGAGCAACACTCCTGGCTAAATCAGATTAGCGATCACAAAACCGTCTCAAACTGGGACGCTGAAAGAACTCACAGCAGACCTCTGGCTCAACAGCTGAGGGCCAACTGAGCATGTGCCTAAAAACAAAGCACAGCAATGGGTCAATCATCTTACCACCAAAATAGAGAGCAGCACAAGCACCTCTTAAGCTCTCCAGCACAGCAGCAGGCTGCAGGACGAGCTCTGTTCTCGAGCAGGGATGCCTCGAGGTCACACCTGCACAGAGATCCTTTCCACCTTGATGTCAAGACACCTTGCTGGTACGGATCCGTAATAAGTGCTTTGTCAGCTTCACTAAGGTTATATCTTTGATTGTGCACGTAGGATCCCTTAGTCACAAACTCCTGAACGCGTCTGGGACTAGGAGTGGATCCAGCTGTGCTGAGGAACCTTACCTCTGTGGTTTGAAGAGTTCAGACAGCAATGGGCTTTGCTCTGATCCCCACGACACAGCAGGAGAGCGTCCTGTAGGTGTGTGTGTAACCCCGTCCTCCATGTGCAAAATAACCCAAAGAGAAAAACCCAGTGAGGCCACGGGCTGCTCCGTCTCCAGCATCGCATCCCGGTAGGACGTAAATAATTTTCACCTCATTACTCAGAGCTTCCCCTTTAAACTGAAATTGGTCGGGTCTGCCGTACGGAACTCCAAAAGGACTCAAACATTCTTTAGATCTTGATTTCACCCTCATCCTCGTTGCCTGGTACCAGTGTAAGTTCTCCTCCTGCGGAATTCCAGCCACGCGCTGTTTATCAGGCGATTTCCACGTGCCCACTTGCGCTCAATAGGCTGTGTGTAACTCCCAGCTAATGCCCACGGTGTGACCGAGCTGCCGCAGCACTCGCAGCACTGAGCACCCTTTGTCCAACGGAATCACACTCCCCGCCGCTCTGAACTTGCCGTGCCCTTTCTCAAAATGGCGGCCGCCAGCTTCACCCCGCGGCCGCCCTGCCCAGGTGACGGCCGGGTCGCGCGGTCACGTGGCAGGCGGCGGGCCGTGATGGCGGCGCGGTGCCGGTTTTGTCCGCTCCTCCCGGCTGTGCCGTGCGGTCGGCTCCTGCGGGCTCCGGGGCCTCCCGCGGTCGGTGCCGCTTACGGTGCCGCTTACGGTGCCGGAGGGCCGGGATCGGCGGCAGCGGGGTGAGCGGGGCCGGTGGGCGCGGGCGGGGAGGGAGAGCTGTGGGGTGGGAGGACGGAGTGGGGGGGGGAGCTGGGGGTGGGGAGGGGAGAGCGAGCGTCCTCCGAACGGCGTTCTGTTTGGCACTGCTTGTCCTCAGTCTGATTCCTCTCTCGTTTCCCTGGCCGAATTTCGGTGCCCCGTTACACGTCCTCCAGGGGGAGGCTGGCGCTGACGGGCAGCTGTGGGCTGTGCGTGGTCTCGCGGCGGTGATGCTGCAGTAACGTGTCGTCCGTGTTCCCTGCACTGAGGTGTGCCGCGTGTGCGGCTGTGTGAGGCTGCACGAGAGATGTCACGGTCGGTGTCTGCAGACTCGTGAAGGAAATTTACGCTCGCGTTCCGAAGGCGGTGCTCTCGTTCCCCCTCCCCCCCCCCTTGATGTAGAAATGCGTCTGCGATCGCTGTGAGCAAAATCTGAGACGGAACTGGATTTCAATTCATGCTGCTTTTTTTCCCCCTTACTCTCTCTGCCCCCATACGTCACCACGTGGACCTTATCTGCTAATTATACTTTCAACGGTGATTATTTTTCTTATGGTCTTAATGTTGTGAATTTCTCAGTGGTTGGTGGGACGAAGGTAGTCATAAATACAGGTTTTAGCATTATTGTATTTAGGAATAGAAAATGCCCAATAGCTAATCACATTCTGCTGCAAAAAAAAGAAAGCACAGGTTTTAGCATTTTGTATTTAGCAAGAGATAGAAAATCCCCCGTTTATGCTAAGTTAGCTGAGAATGAACCACAGAATGGCCAGGGTTGGAAATCCAAAGTCTGCTGAAAAAAAAAAAAAAAGAAAAGCAAAGAGTGATTCCCCTCCCCTCTGTAGGCTCCCTTTTAAAAAGGCTGCAATGAAAAAGGCTGAACAAGCCCAGCTCCCTCAGCCTGTTTCAAAAAAAAGGGAAAAATCCCCAAACGTTTATGCTAAGTTAACACGCTGAGAATGAAGAGTGGCAGCTTTGCTTCTTCCCTTCGCTGCTCGTTTTGGTTTGAAGTACAGAGGAAAGGATGTGTGAGCCACGCTGGAGCGGTGTGCCTGCCTGCATAGTATGGCAGTGAGCAACACAGAGAATTTTATAATGTCTTTACGATGTCTGTCTCCTTCCTAGATGGCACTGAGTTCTCTGAGATGCGCTATGGAGATGATGAGGACGACTTCTGAGGCCGTGAGCGGTGGCTGATGAGAGAAGCTAAAGAGAGGAACCTCAAAATTGAACTTGGTAAATCCAAGCCTTAGGGTTTATATGCTCTTTGTTCTAACAAACACGTCTGACCCTTGATTACTTTAACGGACCGATGTTTTTATGTTGCACTAGACAAGGTAGGGATGCTTGCATTAATGCTTCTCTCAGACTGTTTGTTCTTTTCTGAAGTAGCATAGCATCCTAGGCAGTGGCTTCGCAATAATCTTCTCATGTCAAACGATGTTAATGCTTAGACCTGATCACAGTGGTGAACATAAATGATTTATTGTTAGGGCTGCATTTCTGAATTTTCACTGTCTGCAGTGAAGCTTCTCAAGTTACGGTTCCCATCCCACTGAGAAAGTCTGCCCTTTCTGTTGCAGTGTGGGAAGGTACATACAATGTCCATCTCTTCTGGAGTGTTTCCCTTCCTGTTGCTGACTGTTTCAGTCAGTGTCACTCTTGCACTCTGGTAAGGCATTAACGCTTGAGAAATGGACCTTGGAGGGGTGGGGTGGGAGGTGTGTGTCCGACACGAGATTTTGCCTTGCTGTGCTTTTAGAGTAGAATATAAGTTCTGCATGTGAAGTATTGAAGTAATGTCTTGTTTCATGTTGTTACTGACATTCTGTATGACCACGTCTTGAAGTGAAATTGTGGTGAAAAGCATTGTCTGCCAAGCTGTAGAGACAATGTTAATAGCATACAATGTGTGACAATGCCAAGCGTTGTAGAGAGCTCTCACAGCATGAGTGTTCTTTTCAGGAAGGCTGCAGGCTGTGGGCTGAAGGATGAGAGAAATAAGCACCTGCCTTGAATTTTCATACAGATTATTTCCCTGAAGGGCTGATAAAAAAGTTCAGTAGTGAAGGTGAAATATTTATTTACGTGTATGCGCTACTACTTTGTATATCAGCAGATACTGACTTCTGTTTCCTTTTTGCTTTATAGATATGGAATGAAGGGGCATTTCATAGCAAGTGGATGAAGGTATGTCTGTTTTCCTTCTTAAAAGTGAAATGTGCTTCTGAAGTTCCCTTGTCTGATTTTTCTCTAGAGAAGAAACCTTCATCCTATGACTACTTCGCTTCCTGACCTCTCGTGGTAGCTGCAGGCATGAAGTGCTAACAAGAACATGGGATCCTTGGATTTGTTTTTTTTATCTGAAGCTTTTAACTTGAACTTTGTAAGTCAGTGTATGCTGAGGAGGGCATTTTAAAGGAAGCTGCAGTTGAACCGTAGGAATGCATCTTCTTACTGGCTGGAAAGCAGCTTATTTTATAAGTCAGAGGTCCAGAATTCCTTCAGATTCTCAAGTGAAGTTCCAGTGGATATGATGCCCTTTAATTATTGATGTACGGCTCCAGGTTTTCATTCCATGGTCTGATTTACTTTTTCCATAAAGTAAGAGCTCTGTATTTTAACTGTGCAAAAGTCAGTACCTCATGTAGAACATGAGTTGGAAAGAGACAGTACTTCACATCAGGTAACACTGTGCTGTCGCTGTTTCCTTCCCTGCACACCCCTCTTTGGAAGCTCACTTCTCTTTGAGTTATGTTATGCTGAAGTGGAATCTTAATGTAAGTTCTACTATATTCATTATTCATGTCCTTGTTGCTGCTGTGAGGCTAAGAAGGAAACGCATTTCTTCTCAAAAGAAAGTAAGGGTTAAGCTGAGTGTGAAGCAAAATGCTGATTCTTTTTTTCCTCTCCACGCACAGCTTTGCAGAAATTGGGTCCCTTCTGCTTAAAATCAGCCAGTCAGCGGCTATTAGAGAATTCTTTTAGTTTTTGAATGCTGTATAAGGTCAGCTGTGTTATTTGTCCGTGGCAGCATCTGTAGCTATTTCATTCAGTGATTAGTTTTAGCAGAACAGTACAGAAAATGGTGTACAAGAGTTAAATGTGATGTGACGTTAGGAGGGAAAAGCCCTTTGTAACTGAAGTGTCTTTCACGAGGCTGGCATAGATAACATTCTGCCTGCTCCTGAAAAGTGGGAGTGCTCTCCTCTGAAACACTTCATCCTCATTTATATGTAAGGGTGTGTGATACACTTGTAGTCTGTTAAACTGATCTATGGTCAAAGTTTATAGCAGGACAGCTAAGCAGGAATTTTATAAAGAAACTTCCTTAGGCATTGAGCTCTCTGTTTTCAGAGAAACTGGTGAGATCCAGAAGCTCACCGGGGCTTTGATTACTTTTTTATTACGATAATGTCTGGATTCTCAGTTCCCATTTAGTTATGATGGCAGTGCAGTGTTTGGGAAGTATGCAGCCAGCTGACTTTTCTTCTCGTTGTGGGTTTTGTCGCACGGCGGTCATGTTTTGCAGAGGTAGACTACATCTGATTACTGACTTCTGGATAGAAATGCGTACAGTGTGCTCGTTACCTTTGTATTATCAGCAGTGTTCATTAGGGAGGAGGTCTTGTGAAGGAAATGAGCTTTGGTTGCGTGTTGGTCACTGTCAGTGAATCACTCTGCAGCTCTTGCAGCCCACCCAGCGTGCCTTTTGCAGCTGAGCTTGTTGTCAAGGCGTGCAAAACGAGCCGAGTTGGGTGCTGAGCAGTAAATGCAGCTGCATGTTTCAATTGGGACCTTGTGCTGTATCTTGCTGTTGATAATAAATATTTAAAGCTTGGCCTAAGGCAGTACAAGACTTTGCTGCTTCTCCTTTAGCACGTTACGGTTACTGCTACAGGTCACCAAGGGCAATATCGGAATGAAGCTTTGCTTTAGCAAGCTGTGGAGGTGGTGTGACGTACATAAAGCTAGGTTTACTTATGCTGCTGTGTTCTGAAGAAATAATCTTGTACTCCTGCGAATGCTGTGGTATATTACAGATTGCTCTGTAATGCAAGCTTTTCTGTTCTACTGGTATTATTCCAAAGCAAGCGTGCTTTTCACTTTCAGTTTGGAGGAGAGGAATTACTGCAGCTGTTTGTACTTCTAGGCTTTGAGTTTTCTTTTTGTGATAAGTGCTCCTTTTAATATACTGGGTAGGCCTCTCTATCCTGGGACAAAACCAGTGCCAAACGCCTGACTAACTCAGCAGGAACCGCAGGCTGTGGGAGATTGCAGTACCTTCAGCGATGGAGCAGTGCAGGATGTTGGGCTCGGATCCAAAAGCAAACCAGCGTGAGCAGAAACGTGAGCTCGTAAGTGTTGTGCACTGCTGATAGCTTTTAAAGCTGTGTGCGTAAGGACTTCTAAGGTACTGTACAGCACATCCATCTGCTGCGTCAGGACAGGAGAGGAACTGCAGCTCTCTCCTCTGTCAGTCTGAACTCAGAAATGCTGAGGTGTGAGGACAGCTAGGGGCGTACTGCTGCCACTTTGAGAAAAATGAGCTTTCACAGAGCTTTATGTAACAGCTGTTGTTGCAGCTCTGTAGAATATTCAAAAAGGGACTGTTCTTAAGCTAGCATGAAAAAACAGGCGGGCTCCTGAACAGGAGAGCTAGTAGTTACATCTAACTGGACGCTTTTCTCAGAGTATCTCTCAGGTTTGTCTCCAGTTACAAACTGCTCATAAGCGTAAATGCTGCTAGCTGTGGAGAGGATTACTGGTGCCTGTTGTTTGTACTTCTAGGCTTTGAGTGCAGCTTTTTTTTTTGTGATAAGTGCTCAGCTTTTATGTATATACTGGGTAGGCCTCTCTATCCTGGGACAAAACCAGTGCCAAACGCCTGACTACGCTGTGGGAGATTGCAGTACCTTCAGCGATGGAGCAGTGCAGGATGTTGGGCTCGGATCCAAAAGCAAACCAGCGTGAGCAGAAACGTGAGCTCGTAAGTGTTGTGCACTGCTGATAGCTTTTAAAGCTGTGTGCGTAAGGACTTCTAAGGTACTGTACAGCACATCCATCTGCTGCGTCAGGACAGGAGAGGAACTGCAGCTCTCTCCTCTGTCAGTCTGAACTCAGAAATGCTGAGGTGTGAGGACAGCTGTCCTAAACCGCTTTGAGAAAAAGGTTGTGGAAGTTGTAGGGCATTTTTAGTTACGTTTTCACCTTGGCCTATGCAGCTGAGTTCAGGTACTGCTCACATTCTGAAGATATATTCAAAAAGGGGCTGTTCTTAAGAACTAGCATGAAAAACACAGGAGGAAAAGAACATAGTAAAGTTAATCTAGCTGTATGTTTCTTAGGATCTCTCTCAGGTTGTTTGTCTCCAGTTACAAAGAATAGGTGTGAGGGTTTTGTTACCTGGGGTATCTATACAACTTTCTGAGACTCCAGTCTAAAAAACAGACTAGCAAACAGACTTCTTTTTACTTTTTCTCCCAGCTGCTTTGGTTAGGAGGTACAGCTGGAGGTTGTAACCCTCAGTTGCTCGTTTCATTTAATGTGCAGCTTTTTGTGGTGATACAGGCAGAGGATGTATTGTTTTTTCTTTATTAAGTTCTCAACACTGGGAATTGGTTCAGGAAGTGGATTTGCTGTCTTTTCCTTTCCTGTGGGTTTGTTCTGTCTGTTTTGTGGGGGCAGGGATGGTGGGTTGAGGGGAAGGAGGGAGGTTGCTTGTTGGATTGTTTTCCCTTCTTTTATCTGGGAAAATTCTTTTTGCATTGCAAGATATTTTTATTTTTAGCCAGAAAGCTGTTTGTTTCTCTACGGTGTGGTGGAGAGAAAGAGGTGTAGATTGTTGTACTAACTTGATGTAGCTATGCATATGAACAACAAACACAACAAACCATTTTCCCAGAATGACTGTGTGCAACTCAGCAGCTGATTGCTATGAAGGATTCCCCTTTGGTCAGTGTGTGCCAGTGACAGCACAAGAGCCTCAGGGTGGGCGCTGCGCCTGTTTGGGTGACAGGTAGGAAGTTTGCATCCCTGTATTGTCACAGACCTTTATTGAGTCTTTTTTTTCTAGGTGTGTTAACTTTGTAAAACATGAAAGCAGTTCTGTGGAAAGTCTGATGAATACCTTGAAGAAGAAGAAGAAGGCTTAGTTCAATAGGAAGCAGAAAGATCTAAAAGCAAGCAAATTTGACCGCTAGGTATGTGCAGAAATAAGCTACTGCCTGCTGTAGTTACTGCTGTTAGAGCATTTTGATCTGAAGTGCCTGCCGAGGTTAGTGTGCTTTCCATGTTCTTTTTTGCTCGTTTTATTTTATCCTCAAGCAGACGTTTGATACCTTTCAGTTTGAGAAAATAGAATGAAGTACCTCCGTATTCTTATCCCTCTTGAGATTGTTGTCTGAGTCAGCATTTCTTTGTGCATGGGAAAAGGGAAATACTTCATCGTGCTGTCTTCTGAAAACATGGATTGGCAATTACTGTGCAGTTCTTCAGTAGCCTTGTGCTGTCTGTGCTGCAGTTCTGCAGAGGTGGCACATACAGTGCCGTTAAGATGAAGGCAAATGCCTTAATTTGCATTCTTCTGCTCGTTACTGCATATGTAACAGCATTGAAGAAAAGGGCTGCCACATCATCTGAACAGTTCAGAACTCCTGGGCAGCTCTTCCCGTTTCCATGTTACTGAAGACTTTCCTGAGGTCACGTCCCTCTTCTCTGCTCACTCACACTAAAAACCCCAACAAACAGCTCTACCTCCTGTAGTTAATTATTCCTCAGGGAGGAGCCCTTCTGTACTTTCTCTTGCTGGTCTCTTTACTCTGTCTGCCACAGAACTGATGTTTTAAAATATGCTTTAGTATAATTCTGTAATCTTCTTCTATGGGTAGAATTTGTTTTGGAAATGTGGTTACTTTATGTTGGAAATAATTTTTGTATGTGAAATTAATTTGCTCAGACTAGAAATCACAGATATTTTTACTAAGATGCAATTATTCTCTTCTGATTTCTGTTTATTTCATCTCAGCACACGCAGCGTAGTTTATTCAGCCAGGCTGGTTATACTTGTGAGTGGAGTATGTTTTGTTGTGAGTACAGTATGTTTTTCAAATGAATAGTGGTGTCTGATAGATTCCAATAACGTCTATTCCTTCTGTTCCTTTCTTTATTCAGACAATCACTCTCGATCTGTCAGGCTTCCCCTGCCTCATTTCTGATCTTCACCTCAGCGAGCAGCTTTCTACCTCAGAGTCTTTTGTAAGTATGCCTTGAATACACTTGGTTGCTCTTGTAAAGTGAGTTGCACTGTTTCTTGTGCATGCACACAAATTATGACAAGACACTGAGAATTCAGAATTGCTCACCTGCAGTGCTGGAGGTTCTGTGCCTGACAAAGTCTTAAACGTCCTGCTTTTCTTCTTACCATAAGACACAATGGTATAATTGGATTTGTAGGATTAGTGCCTCCCAGTCTATTCATGTATATTGAAGAAAATAATTGCTGAAACAGAGATGCAATTTGGTTTATCCTTAGGGTTTATTCCAAGGCTGCGTGCTCTGAAATGCTGGTATAGTTTGAGTGTTGGAAGTGGTCACGACCTTTCTACTGGCATCAGTTCATTCCTGGGGGAATAACTGCAGCTGACTGCAGTGTTGGTTTTGTTGTTCCATCCCCACAAAAGAGATTCTGAGCATCTGTTTTTTTCTGTTCCTATTATTAGTATTACTGCATTATTAGGATGATGGCTCATTGATGTACGTAGATTGCTCTGAAAGGAATGAGTCCTGTTTATTTCCGCAGGAATGACAACAGATACATAGAGTGAATTCTCAGCTACAAAACTCTGTTTTTCAGCATGGTCACCACCATTAGCTATGCTTTTTTTTCCAGTGTTGAACGTGAGCCTGCATGCTGTGCTTGCTTAAAAAGAAAACAAAGTTAAATCTGGCTGTTTGGGTGGCTTGTCTTTTGCATTGCTGTTGCCACTGCTGAAACCACCCACCGCCTCACTGTGTTGGATGTGTGCTCACATCCACGTGTTGGTCTTCATAAATGTTCTGCAGGCACTGATGAATGTCAGTGGGTGCAATTTTTTGCAATGTGGAGGAGTTCAGTGACATCCCTGTGCTCCATGTGCACTTCCATGTCAGGTGCTGTGCTGTCATTCTGGAAGTCTGCTGCCATCTGTCACATGGCTACAAAATGTAACTGAATGCTGGCAGGAAGGTTCAACCTCTGCTGTCATCCCACCAGTGTCTACCTGTGATGTTGTGGGCCTGCATTATAAAATAGGAGGCATTCCTTTTGGATCAGCCCTTGTATAGTTATGAAACATTAAGGTTTATAATGGCTGGCTGAGTAAATTGGTGGCTGCTAAAGAGATCCACAAGTCTAAAATAACAGTAGTTTTTATAGTGTAAGTATAAGTAGTTATATAGACACTGATAGCTTTCAAGGTCAATTTAAATTATGTGACTGTATTGGGTTATTTTTTTATTAATGTTTTCTTTTATTGTTGTATTTCCTGAAATCTCTTCAGGTGTGGCATTCGAGGCTTGATTTTGAATCTGCAAACTCTAGTATTCTTGAGCAACTCCATCCTGTAAGTGGATTAGTTTTCATACTCCATTGTAAAACTGCTTTTAAGAATTGGTATTGCAAGAAAAATGTTTTTCTTTGTTTTACAATATAGAATTACAAAGTAAGAAGTAGAATCTTGTATGTGAAAGTAATCTAAGGGACCTTGTACTCATCTCTTCAGAGAGGAACTTTGTGGTCTTTCATGTGTATTCATGAGTGCTGATTAGTCTGGTAGTGCAAATCGTTTTGTAGGTCTCAAACACAGCAGCTTTTTAGTTGATGCACGCTTTGAGAGTAATGATTGACGTGGTTGCAGTGTGATCTTGCAGTACGTGGATGTCCTTCTCCATCTCTGGGCCCACCTTGCTGCCTTTTCAACCTGTGCATTGAATTGCAGTGAAATGTCAGTATCGTATACCTCAGCACTGTGTTGAGCCTCACCTTACTCATACTCACCCACTGGATGTTAGTCAGCTTCAGCAATTGTGTTTCTACTACAGAAGGACTTGCAGGACATCTGTAGTATTGATCTGGGCTGAAGGTGACGACCTTCCAACCTGCTGGTCTCTGCCCGTGTTCTTTGTCATGACATCGGGATGTGTGTGCTTGCTGGATGCATTTATAAGAGATGTTTTTGAGAAGAGAACCTTGTACTTCCCAGAGCAGTAAGAACGTGAGGGTTTGGGACACTCTTCACAAACCTGATTAAAGCGTGCTTTCCCAGACTTGGTACTGTTAAAGTAGCCCTTCTCAAAAACAGAGCATTGTGCCTGCTGTGACTTAAATCCCACCCACAAAGGAGTATTCCCTGCAGTCTCTCTGATCTCAGGTGCATGTTTCTCCCATTGCTGGAACTGCTGGACTTTCATGCCTTAACTGTATGTGGAAGGCTCTCTATATTAGCTCTGTTTGACTGCAGTTTTAGAATCATAGAATCACAAGGTTGGAAAGGACCTGCAAGATCATCTAGTCCAACCATCCTCCCATCACCATTGCTACCACAAGCACTAAACCAGATCTCGCAGCTCCTCATCCAGGCGCCTCTTGAACACTGCCAGGGACGGCGACTCCACCACCTCTCTGGGCAGCCATTCCAGTGCCTGACCAGTCTCTGAGAGGAAAAAGTTCTTCCTCATGTCTAACCTAAACCTCCTCTGGTACAACTTGCAACCATCTCCTTGGATCCTATTTGTTGCCTGGGAGAAGAAGCCAAACCCCTCCTCATCACAGCCTCCCCTCAGGAGGTTGTACAGTGCAATGAGGTCTCCCCTGAGCCTCCTCTTCTCCAGACTAAACAATCCCAGCTCCCTCAGCCGCTCCTCATAGGACTTGTGCTCCAGACCCCTCACCAGTTTCGCTGCCCTTCTCTGGACACGCTCCAGGGCCTCAATGTCTTTTTTGTAGTGAGGGGCCCAAAACTGAACACAGCACTCGAGGTGCGGCCTCACCAGTGCTGAGTACAGGGGATGATCACCTCCCTGCTCCTGCTGGCCACACTATTTCTAATGCAGGCCAGGATGCCGTTGGCCCTCTTTGCCTCCTGGGCACACTGCTGGCTCATGTTCAGCCGAGCATCAACCAACACCCCCAGGTCCCTTTCCTCTTCACAGTCATCCAGCCACTCATCCCCGAGTCTATAGCACTGCATGGGGTTGCTGTGGCCAAAGTGCAGGACCCAGCAGTAGCTGTATACTAGCTGTATACAGACTTATTGGGAGGTATAAAAAGGTCTTTGAAAATAGCTTGGAGATATTAACCATATTTGTTCACCATTGTTTAACAGAACTGGATTTATCCTTATCTGCATCCATTACTCCTCTCACGACGTGACAGTTTTCTTCTTCAGAAACCCAAGGGAATCCTTTTCTTTCCCTGTTTTTGCCACAAGCTCCAATTGGCACGTGTCCCATTTACAGATATGTCCAACTCCATTTCTCCCTTTTGCATGGGCCATAAGTCTGAAGCCCTTTGAAGAGCCTCCGTTGCTAATTCAGAGGCAACTTGCTGTTCATTTTCCCTCTCCAACTCTTCCTTGTCACTTTATATATAAACAGGGTTAAAGTTTGTCCTAGATATGACCAGTAAACCTCTGTGCCTCATTCTTATCACAGGGTACTGCAAAATCTAGAATTTTGTGTCAAGTTTTGGGTACTATTTCCCAAAATGCCAGTGAATTCCTAGAAGTTTCACTGTTTGAGACTGCCCTTGAATTTTAGTAGGATGAATTTCCGAGCCTTTGTGTTTCATGTGATCCATAACCAGCATTTGTTGCACCTCTTCCTCACAGCTTCCCTGAGTCAGGATGTCATCTTTGTGCGTGTGAGGAGACAGTTTGTAATCATGCAGATGTTCAGCCACTGTTCTGTGGCAAACGGTTGGACTGTGCAGTTGCACTGGAGAGCGACCATCATTTCATTCTTGTTTGTTACGTGGAGCTGTTTCCCTCATCTCTTTCCAAGGATACAAATTGGAATACAGTTCCCAATCCTTCTCCCCCACAACAGCCGACCCACTCGCACTGGGCGCTCTGCAAATAGATGAGAGGTCCCATTGAGGCTCCTGAGGGAGTGCAGTAGGTAGTATTGTTCCTGGGTCTTTTGCTTTAGAATTTGGCACTTTCTTGCTAGGGTTTATTGAACCCTCTGTGTTTCTATATCCTCTGTAATTCAGGAGTTAGAAAACCATCAGTCTTAGCATGAAACATCCTTAATAAAGCTGTCTCTTAATAAAGCTGTAAACGATTCTTTTCAAGAAATCCTATTTTCACTTTTTTAAACAGAATGCTTTAGCCAAATCTGTACAGGCTTCCTTGTTTCCCCGCAAGCTGTCCCTCTGCCCTTGCATTTACAGTAAAACCCGTGTCCAAGTTTGCTTAATTTGGTAGACTGTAGGAATTTGCAGAGGGGAAAATGAACCTTGTCATTACAGGGAGAGAGTGCAGGCTTGCTTCAGCTTTTGCAAGATGATTCACCCATGCCCCAAAAAGTCATCTAAAACGCAATCATGTTTAGGTGTCATCAAATAATAGAATTATTTAGGTTGGAAATGACCTCTAAGATCACCAAGTCCAACCCCAACCCACCGCCACCATGCCCACTGACCTTGTCCCTCAGTGCCATGTCTCCACGGTCCTCGTAAGCCTTCAACTTGTCAACTTGTTCTCTGTGAGTGTGTAGCACAAACAGCTTTGCTGCGCTTTGTGTGTATGTTCCTTATAGCTCTGGAGGTGGGGAAGCTGCCCAAGTGACTGCAGAAGGAACTCTAGCTGCACTATGCCTGGTTACGGGTCAGCTTCATGGTCTTGGTCTGTCTGACTTGACTAGTGGGAGTGTAAATTGTTGAGGTTTGTATGTCAAGCACTTACTCTAGACAATGTGCTGTCACTGGAACGGTACCTATGAAGGAATGACCTGTCCATAACGCGCATCTCATCAGCACTGCCTGATGCCTTATACTGAGCTGCCTTGTTTTGGAGTCACGTGCCAAATCAAGCCGGCACTGCCTGGTGGGTCTCCTGGGTAACACTGTTGTTAGAAACCCTGGTTTTGGTGCCTTTGCGTGATGGGAAATTCCCTACCAACCTCTGAAATACAATTTTCTCTAAGTCCTACGCTCCTGTCTGCTAAGCTGTGCGTTCTTATTGCTACAGAACATGGTTCTTGTTTGCTTTTGCAGGAGTTTGTAACTGTAGGTTTATAACGCTCTGAAGGCATCACAGACCGCCTGCTTCTCTCCGCAGTGCTCAGGGGCTTTTCTGAGCTGCAGGCCCTGCACTGCAGCCCCGTGGCACAGCCTCACATCTGGTGATGGACTGAAGCTGGAGACTCCTGGAAGCAGAGGATGCTCCTGCCCCACAGAAGGGCTCGCAGCTCCAATGCAGCTCCAGTGCCCTCAGCGCTGGGGAGGAGGCAGAGGTGCACCCAACCTTATTCCTTGTGCGGATCACCGTGTGAGGCCACCAGGAAAGGTGGGCACAGGTGATGCTGCTGGGGGACATGTGAATGGCATCAAAAGTGACTGCAGAGCTCTCGGGCTAGTAGTCAGGGGCACGGGGGCCCTGGTACTGCTGTGGGACAGGCGTGAAGAGGAGGGCACTGCCGATGCGTGCCAGTCATTGGCTGCAGGACTGGAGCTGGTAGCAGGGCCTTGGGTTCTGTGGCTGGGGGACCTATTTGCGGATTGGTGTCTGCTTGGAAGAGGTGGGACCCACCTCCCTAAGGGATGTGAGGATATTTTCATCAGTAGGACGGCAGCTTCATGAGGGAGGCTTTGAACTGTGAATGGGGAGGGCTGCTGAGTAAAGGGATGCCGTGATGCTGTGGGAGGAACCAGAAAATCAGCACTATGATTAAGCGAGGACACTGCCAGCAGGTTCACAAGGAAATACCTGAAGGCATGTGGAGAAATCCCCCAAAGCTCCAGAGGAGGTTCTGGTGGGTAATGGTGAGGCTGCTTGGATTCGCACAGGTGGAGAGAGGAATAGATGAACAAGAGGGATCAACACAGGAAAGAACTTTTGGAGGGATGGATGGAAGAGTGGATTGAAGGATCATCGCGTGAAAGGATGGATGGAAATATAGGTGGATGGAAGGATCAACCGAGGAAATGATTTCTGCCCCAGAGACCAGTGCCCCCAGGCCCTGTCCCCTCCATGCGGACCAGCGGGGGTGGCCCTGGAGGTACAGAACCCGCATCCCATTGGCTCGAGCCACTTCCTTGGCTGCTTCAAACCTTGGAAACTTTGGAGGAGGTTCAGCTCCGTGGCTCCAGCATGGTGAGTGCCCCTGTATCCCCTGTCCGTTTGGGATGGGGTTATGGGGTCTGTGGTGCAGGATGGATCTTAGGTATGGTGGTTCATTGCTCCCTTTTAGTGGGATGTGGGGTGAGATGGGTCCTTGCCACATGGGTCCCCTTCTTACAGGTGCGAATGGGTTCCTTGGAGTAGAATGGATCCCATTGCCCACCTATGAGGGTTTATAGGGTACAGTGGGGCAGGGCGGGGTCCCTAACCCTGCGGCTGGATGCTCTGTTTAAGGTGAGAAGGAAGACAATGAGGTAAAGCAGGGCAGAGGGAGGACCCCCTGCTTGCCCCTCTCCTTCACTGCTATGTTAGTGGGGTAACAGCAGTTCTCAGAGTAACTGTCCAAACCATCCTAGTCTCACAGCCTCTGAGCTGTGAAGGTGGTGCTTCATGGCCTTTTTCTCTCCAGGGTGGTTGGTGCTGCGCTGTGGGGAGTCCCATTGCGCCAAAATTACTGATTTTGTGCTGAAATTCAACTCTTCTTCCCCAACTGTATTCTCAAGGGATCCTCATTCCCCACCCTCTCCTTCCTCCTCCTCCAGACTTGTATCTTCAGCCTCCAAATCCATCCACCTTTTTGCAGCAACCTTCCCTTATCCCTCCAAATCCAAATCTGTCATTTCCAACCCCCAAATCCATGCACCCTTCCCTTTTACCCCTTGCTTTTCATCTCCAGCCCAAATCTAGCATTTCTAACCCCCAAATCCATCTAAGCTTTCCCTTGTTTTCCATCCCCAACCCCATAATCTGGCATTTCCAACTCTCAAATCCATGTACCCTTTTACCTCTTGCTTTACATATCTGACCCCAAATCAGGCATTTCCAACTTAATCGCGCTGCCCCGAGGAGCGGTGCACATTGACGTGTGGCCTCAGACTCTGTAACCACAAAGCAGTTACAGAAGCAGGTATGTTTAATCAGGGCTGCGCACAGCCGGGTGCAAGGGGGAGAGCTGCTCCTAACTCGCACAGCGTCAGGAAAAAGCGTGCTACAGATACAGGCCGAACTAATACATAACCAGTAGTTTCCAGGAATTGGGATACATCTTCATTACGTTCCCAGAACCCATTAGCATGCGGTTCCCCCCCCCTCGCGCGTGCACAGTGAGTGGCGAGGGTCTCCTCCTGGTGGTCGCGGGATGAAGAATCCTCATCTTCCTCACGAAGGCTCCTAGTCTTTCTCCCTGTTAACTCCTGACCCTGCGGGAGGGCCAGCCCCCCCAGCCCAGTTCCAGCTTGCCCTGCGGACATCGAATCACCTCCCTGCCAGGCGTCCCCAGGCTGTTCTCAAACCCTTCTCTTTACGGCCTTCATCCCCTCGTTATCCCAGACCAGTGTCTGCCATCCCTTATTTTTCTAACGTTCTTGCTTCTACAAACTATCTCTAACTCTCCCCCCCGCACCGGCCCCATCCTTAGTCCCTGTGAAGCCTTTTCCTCACTTTTTTACTACGGGGCCTTTCTCACCCTTCAACGGCGGCCCGCACAGCCGCACCGGACAACCGCGCACCAGGCACGGGCTGCGGCCCCGCACGGCCTCCGGCACGCCCCGCCTCCCGCCTCTCCTATTGGCCAGCCCTGCCCGTTCGGTCATCTGATTGGCTGCCGCTGCCGCCTGTTATGTGCACGCCCTGCCGCCCCGACCCTTCTTCCGGGAGAGTTCTGCCCGCCCGCCCCTTGGTCTCTGCGGAGCCAATTGGCTGCCCTGGCTGTCACTTAAAGCTTGGGAGGAGGGACGATTGGACGCCCGAGGCCACGCGGGGTGCCCGCTCCGCGCGTGCGCGGTCCGAGCGAGGGCGCGCGGAGGCGTGACGTCACCCGACGCGACGCGACGCGACGCGGCTGGGGTGGGCGTCACGTGACCTGGGGAGCCGGCGGTACGGGGCTGAGGAAATGCGGGTCCTTGCGGGGCTGGGCGGTGGGTCTGGCGTGTTGTTGGGGCGTGGGGGGTCACGTAGGGCTGGGAAGGGAATCCGAGGCGTCCTCCTGGAGCTGCGGGTGCCGGGACGTGTTCTGGGGGCCCCGTGGGGCTGGGAAGGGGGTGGGGAAGCGGGGCTCTCACGAGGCCGGGGGGGCACGGGCCTGTTGTGCGGGGTATTGCCCTGAGACTCGGGAGAAGGGGCCGGCGGTCTCCGTGCCTGATGGGGCCGTTCTTCCCCCGACTCCCTTTTGTTCCCCTCTCGCAGACCATGGCCGCCCCTCTTTCCCTCACGCTGGTGCTGGGCGAGGCCTCGGAGAGCGACCCGGAGCCGGAGCCGGAGCTGGAGCCGGGGGGGGACGCGGCCGGGACCCCCGCAGCGGGGCTGAAGGTTTCGGGGGAGGCGTCGGAGACCGAGGAGGAGGAGGAGGAGGAGGAGGAAGAGGACAGTGCGGCCCGAGTGCCGCTGCCAGGGGTGTCCCGGGGGGGCCTCTCACTGCTGCAGCAGCGGCTGGGGGCGGGCGAGGGGCGGCTGCGGGGCGCGATGGCTGAGGCACTGGGAGGCAGTTTCGGTGGGGCTGCGCGGCTGCTGGAAGGCCTGGGGGGGCCCCTGGGCCAAGCCCAAGCTGGGGCAGCTGCCACCGCGCACTGCCTGTGCCTGGTGCGCCGTGACCTGCGCGCTGTGTCTGCCACCGTGGCCACCATCACCGCCTGCCACCTGCTGCCCGACATCCACGGGGAGCTGTGAGAGTGGGAACACCGGTGGGGCAGTGCTGGCAGCCGTGGGGAGCTCCTGGCGTCGTTGTTGCGGTGTCACTGTCGCTCACCTCCAGTGCTGTGTCCAATGGACTTGGGGGTTGTGGTTGTCACTGATGGCGTTCTCACTGTCGCTGCGTTTCCAGTGCTGTGTCCCTTTGAGCTGATGCTGCCTTCAACAGAGCTGCCACTGATCACTCGCTGTCTCAGCGGTGTCACCTGGCCTGTGGGGACCTTGGCCTCACGGTGACGTTGTCACGAAATGGAAGCTCCCGACAATTGCTTGGTCTGGAATTCTGTGGTTTTGCCCTGTTTAGGGAATCTGAGGTTTGTGGCACCAAATAAAGCCCTCTGGGGACACAGCTGCAGCAAGGACACGACTTTCACTAGGCGGGTAGCAGCATGTTCACGCGTGGCGCTGTTGTCCCAGTGGTCTGAGCAAGGTCCCTTTTGTTGGCCCTCGTGTCCCCAGGCTGTGGTTGTGTCCTGCCATACGAATGTCTCCAGCACCTGGCCACTGTCCCCAAGCTGTGGCTACATCCTGTCACCCTAAGTGCCTCTTGGTCGTGTCCACAGCCCGCTGCTACCTCTGTGTGCCCCTCTGAGAACTTTAGCTGGGGACAGGGAGAAGCACAAGTGATACTCCTGCCACGGAGCCACGTGGCTCTATCACACTGCATCCTGCCTGGGCTACCACCCCCTATGGGATGCCAGGGATACACCCTGGGTGCTGGTGGGCTTGTGGCACCAAAATGTCTAGGGCGGGTCCTGGGGGCTCCCGGTGTCTCCAGGAGGGTCCCGAGTATCCCCGGGACTGACCTGAGGGGTGGTGGAAAACCAGCATGAAGGTTCACTTTCCCCATTCCCCTGTGTTGTGGCAAATGGGAGAGGTTTTGTGAAGGGCACAGTGGTGTTGGATTCCTTTCATAAAGATTCTGGACCTCGGTTCCCTTCCCGTATCCAAATTAGAATGAATAACAGTATTAAAACTTCATCTTTTGAGGAAGAACCCCTGAGCGCTCGTAACTGACAGTGCTTTGATATTCTAGATAACCCGTTCCATAAGGAGTGCTGGGTGATGCTGACTGATACCATCAGTTGTGAGCATGCTCTATAGAAGGTTTCCCTCTGTGGGAGTGAGGAAACAAAATGTGGTGATTCAATACTGTGGGGTTATGATGGGGTTACTAGAGTCTAGGATTCTAGAGTCCGAGGATTGTATGAGTATGCTACGAGGATACTAGCTCCTGTAAGTTCTGTTATTTCAGATTCTGTGATTTTTTCCCAATTCTAGATTCTTTGACTCTGTGATGATTCTGGGCTTCAATTGTGTGGTGATTCTGATTCCTCACTAAGAGTCTAGACTCCCAGATTTGTAGCTACGCAATACGATGTATTTCCATATCCACCCCTGTGCATAGTGTGCGGCATAGTTCTGAGTGCCTGATACAACCCAAGCAAAATCAATTTCTGTAGGTTATTAAAAAGTAAAATAAAATTCTTTCCTTTAGTTTCTGCTCCCTGTTCCACTTATTTATGTTCTCCCTTGCTTCATATGTAACTTCCAAACTTGGCATTTTGCAGATAATACCTTTTCCCCTTTCATCCTGTGATGGCTTCTGATGGTCCCTTGTTTCTCAATTACAACAGTTGTCACGAGCCCATTCATGTAAGAATTTGGGACCGGAGTTTACTCCATGACTCTTACAATACTTAGTGTCCCTATACTTAGTGTCCCTAGTTTGTCATGACTCTTACAATACTTAGTGTCCCTAGTTGCTATCATGCAGACTGCAGCAATTTATAGCAGATAGATACGGTTACAGTATACACTCCTGAGGGGGGAGCAGGAATGTATGTATTGATGAACATAGATATGCTGTAGTAGATTAACAAGACTGGAGATGGCTGGATACACTTGGTTATTTTCCGCATGGAGGACAGGGTTACACACACACACACACACCTACAGGACGCTCTCCTGCTGTGTCATGAGGATCAGAGCAAAGCCCATTGCTGTCTGAACTCTTCAAACCACAGAGGTAAGGTTCCTCAGCACAGCTGGATCCACTCCTAGTCCCAGACGCGTTCAGGAGTTTGTGACTAAGGGATCCTACGTGCACAATCAAAGATATAACCTTAGTGAAGCTGACAAAGCACTTATTACGGATCCGTACCAGCAAGGTGTCTTGACATCAAGGTGGAAAGGATCTCTGTGCAGGTGTGACCTCGAGGCATCCCTGCTCGAGAACAGAGCTCGTCCTGCAGCCTGCTGCTGTGCTGGAGAGCTTAAGAGGTGCTTGTGCTGCTCTCTATTTTGGTGGTAAGATGATTGACCCATTGCTGTGCTTTGTTTTTAGGCACATGCTCAATTGGCCCTCAGCTGTTGAGCCAGAGGTCTGCTGTGAGTTCTTTCAGCGTCCCAGTTTGAGACGGTTTTGTGATCGCTAATCTGATTTAGCCAGGAGTGTTGCTCACTGTCTTCCTGTGCCAGGCTGAGGGAGGAAGGTGGGAGAAAGGAAGAAAGAAAGGGAGAGAAGGGAGCGCACCATCCCATCATACTGGCTTTGCTGGGAAGGAAGCCTGGTAAGAGCAGTGCTGCTGGTCTGAGTCCCAGCTGGCTTTTACCCCTAGGCGGTGCCCTGCAGGTGAGGTGAGGGCTGGTGAGGGTTTGGCAGGGATTGCTGCGTTCCCTCACACCTCTCCTGCCTGTTGTTCCTCTTGTCCCAGCAGTTTGACATCTGCCTGCAGCAGAGCAGCAACTGGCCACAGCATGTCGATCTCAGGCAGGGGCTTGGGGAAGCAGCCAGCAGAGGGCAAGGAGCAAGAGATGGGAGTGCAGGGTGAGAGTGAGGTGTCCTCAGCCGTCATCTGTGTGCTGGGAACAAAGAAGCTGCTGGGACGGGAGTTTCTCTCCTCTCCAAGCTGCTTCCCTGGGCCTTGGCTGTTCCCGGCAAGGAGCGCTTGCAGGAGCCCGTACCTTTTGCAGAGGTGGCCGTGTATTTCAGCAGGGAGGAGTGGGCGCCGCTGGAGGCTGCGCAGCGAGCGCTGTACCGGGCTGTGATGCTGGAGACGTACCAGTGCGTGGCCTCGCTGGGTGAGGGTTTTGCTGCTGCTCCTTCCTGCTAGGGCAGCTCTGGCTGTGCAGAATGAGCCTCTGCAAGCAGGGCGTAGAATAAATGCAGTGCAGTTACTTATTGACCAAGGCAACAGCAACAAAAGAAACACAGAGAAGCGTGAGTTGCAGAATTAGCGTGCTCAGTCCCTTGAGAAAAGCCCCAGAGTCACTGCTGACACACAGGCGCCAGCCTGGAGGGGTCGGATCAGCTCCCTGCAAACAGCCCTTGTGCTGCTGCTCTGCATGGTGCCACCAGCTCCAGCACCCACACGTCACACAGATCGCTCCCTTAGAATTCTATACGTTTCTGTTCATTACCCATAAACCTTGTTGAAGCGTTGGTAAACAAAGCATCCTCAAGGGAACGTTGAAGAAGATGTCCCCGCATCATTTTCAGAGACGCAAAAGGCGTGCTGGGCTCCAAAGGAAGTCGGTATGTGTTGGGCCAGTGTCATTCAGAATTGAAACAGGGACACGCTGACATGCACCAGAGTGGGCTCATGCTTGACATCTTGTAAACAGGGTTGAAAGGAAACCTCAAAATAAACACACGCAGCCTTTGTAAACCCTCCCCTTCAAAATCAACACATTTTGCACAGCCAGAGGTGCCCTCCCAGTCTTCTGCCTGTTGGCTTCCTCTGTTTTTTCTTCAGATCACAGCAGAGCGAGTCTGCCTGCG
This sequence comes from Crossoptilon crossoptilon, assembly GCA_036346035.1. Taxonomy (NCBI): domain Eukaryota; kingdom Metazoa; phylum Chordata; class Aves; order Galliformes; family Phasianidae; genus Crossoptilon; species Crossoptilon crossoptilon. The sequence continues at coordinate 34,111 of JARXNR010000104.1, forward strand.
TCAGCGGAAGAGCTGCCTTCGTGGAGGTGCAGATGCAGTCAGCCGTTGTGGAATTCATCTTGAACCACTCAGATGTCCTCTTCCGCTCCAAATCCAGCCCGCTCATTGGAGATAGAGCGAGTGAGCGTCTTCCTCCATTAGCTTTAGCTTGATCAGACACCTTGATCAAATTCAGATCTCCCCCAAGGAACTTGACATATGCTTCTACTGTCGAGGAGACAACAGACTTCTGGGCTGATATAAGAATATGGCAAATGTGGCTACCAGTATCTTTCCGGGAAGCCAGGGATGCTCTACGAGAACACATAGCTGAAAGTTTGGCTGCTGCTGTTAGATCCTCACATTGACAGGCTGTACAGAGTAACTTAAGTCTGTCCCCCTACTCTCTCTTTTCTTTCTAAAATCACTTTCTTCAGTGCTTCTGTGTGCTTTCGCACTTGAGCTATCTTGCAGTACGACACAATGCATGATCCGTTGATCCTTACAAGCATCTTAGAAGACGAATAGCAAGCAGCAGATTTAAAGAAAGCTCTTGGTATTCATTAGCATTGATGCTGAGAAACAGAAGTCTTGCACTTAATGTGAGATACTCTGACAGCTGCTTTCCTGGTTGTTTCTTCTGCGCAGTGTCTATAGGTTAATCAGCAGGGCTGTCCAGCTGCATGGCAAAGACTGCACGGGCCCTGCAGCTGTTGCCCAGTTCTCCGCCTGCACTGCAGAGTTGAGCTTAGGTGCTAAGAGTGAGGAAATAACTGCAACGTGTTTGTGCCCAGCCCTGGAACCTACAGCTTTCCTTGAGTAACTGCTAAGACCAGAAGTGCACCTGGTCCAGTGGAAAGAAACAGATTTGCACCAGGAGGAAAGTTTCCTCTGCATGTTAGATGAGTAAGTGTGAAGAGCACAAGCAATTATTATTCCAATTATTATTCCGAAGGAGCGCTAAGTTTGTTCCATCTACTTTGATACCCCGACCTTCCCATGAAATTTGCACAGTCGCTGCAGTTATTGCCACTGGTGGAGTAGAGATAGCTGCTTTTCCAGAATATTTGCTGCTTCCCATTTGATACGAGCGTTGCTCTTCTTTGGATAGCACAGTAGCTGTAAGTCCAGCTTTTGTTCCTACTGGAAGGCAGTTCTTATGTCAGCAGGATGCAGGGGTTAACTTGGTTGAACAGGAACAGCCCACAGCAGGCTGAGCTCTACCAGGGGAAGATCGACGTGCAAAGCACCTGAGCCATAAGATGATCCAGGCTGTAGAATGGAGCATATCACGTTGGCTCGTTGTTTAATGATTCAGACGTTCACGTTGTCTGCTTCCCCACAAGCAGAAGGGTCAGGGAATGTCACAGTGTATCAGCTAAGCTTGGCAATGCTGCTCTGGCAAGGCAGCCCCTCTGAGCACAGCGTCTCAACCTGGGCCAGCCTTCAAGAGGGGACAGCATTCCCCAGCCTGCTTTAAGCCATCCCAAGTTGGTCTAGTTGGATGTCTGTATACCGTTTGGCCCGAAGCCTGGCTACTCAGGTACAGCTGACAAACACATGAGGCTGTGCACACATTACCCAGGAGCTGTGATGTTAAAGAGATAAGTAGTAGGAATGGATCCAACCAGGATGTTGATGTGAGGGGATGATACGCTTCCCTCCCACACCTCTTATCGCACGAGAATGGCCTTATGAATGCCTGCTCTGTAGGCAGTGGCCAAGAAGGACAGCTCTGAGAGCAGACTGCTCGTGCTCACCTGCACTGCCCTGCACCGAGAGGCTTCAGAGATCCTAGCAGCTGGCACTGTGAGCTACTTTGGTAGAAGTTTAAGAGTTTGTCTCCAAAAGCAAGCACAGGCTGTAAGCAGGCCAAGAGCAAGACACAGACCGTCGTGTGACAGCTTAGTTTTACCCTACTGATGATGTGTTGTTGTGCTAGTAATCCTGGCGTCCACCTGCACACTGGGTTGTAGCTGCTGCAGTCGCGTGCAGCATTTCCTGTTGCTGGATGCTGAGAGTGACCAAACCCAGACCTCATAAGGAGAAAACTGTCACTATCGTGACAATGTTTTGCATGCAGACGAAGCTTGATACAAGCACGGCAGTGAAGGTTTCTGACGGACCTGTCCTCACTTTTTAGGAGTTTTGGTTGCTTGCTTAAGTACAGTAAGCTGCTCTCAATTATGAGTATGTGCTTTGCCATAAACGTACCTGTGACAAAACGGTTATTTTGACATCATCCTCCAGAGACTAGGATAACCAAGTCTTAGAAAAATACAGCACCTCCCCCAGAGCTGTGATGGCCGTGCTGCTGCTTGCTGATCCTCGCTCTTATCTGTGGTTTTCCTTTACAGGATGCAGTTCTTAATTGTGGCCCAAGTCCCTGTGGGTTTCTTCTCCTCCCACCAAGCTGCTCACCCTGGAGGAGGCACAGGCACGGACACGAGGCCACAGCAGCTCTCCCGTTGCGTCAGACAGCAGAGAGATTGCAGTGGAAGAAGGCCCCGCAGCTTTCCAGGGGAAATTCCACACAGTCGTTGACCTTCCATCCAAAAGATGAAGAGGAGTTTCTTTTGCAGCACCTATCGTAATTGCTTGGGTGGGTTTTTTTCCATTATTACTAAGGCAAAACTCGCTGAAACTAAGTTGCCTTCACCACACGTGAAGTGTTGTAGCAAACTTCCACTCACTTTGGACTCCATACGAGGACTCAACTAACTTACAACTGCCTGATGGGCTCAGTTTAGCCGCACAGTGGCTTCCTTTCCTGTTGGGCAGGTCACGAGGTGTACAAAGCCATCTGATGTCTATGCTTGCCTGTACTACCTGCACCTGGAAACATCGGGGTTTTCCAGATTTCAGGACCACGTGCCTGAGATAAATTCTGGTTCTACTCAAAGCAGAGCTGTTGGACTGACTTGCCGTTTGCTAAGACTGGGAAGAGGCGGGGCTGCTGCAGCCCCAGCCCCACCTGACGTGGGTCTCTGTAGGGACGGGCTGCTGGCTTTGTTCCGGGCACTGCAGTGCTCTGTGGCCAAAAATTACCACCGGGAGCTGTTCTACCGGCTGTGCCCACACCTCGCTGGCATATGTGGCTGAGAAGCCCGTGCACGTGGCCAGCCAGGAGCTGCTGCCTTTCTGACCACCTCACTCAATAACTCCTCTCTGCGTGGGTGCACATGCTGGAAGCTATTACTCAAGGAATAATACAAAGATAAGAAATAAGCACTAAACAGGGCTTATTGTCACGAGGTAACTAGACAAGAGGAATGAAAAAATGCATGCTGTATTTTGATTACAAATACGTAAGCACAAGCCCTGTGTGGGGCCTGGTTCAGCAGTTCAGCTTGCCTTCGTGCGCTTTGCCTGGTCATAGGGAAAGTGGCAGGGTCTGATTCAGTGGCGGAGTTGTATGGACGCTGTTTTTGTTGCTCCGCATCCAAAAGTGCAGCAGTTTCTGGAGAGCCAGGTGGGACCTATAGGTGATGGTCCTCTCGCCACCAAGCGTCCAGTTGCCAGCAGTGGGTGAGTTCACTGGGACTTTGGGGATGGGAGGTGCCAGCCAGCAAGCCTTCAATTTCTGCGATTAAATTCAGGCTTGGAAGCGCGCTACGCTACGTGGGAAATACACTTGGTGCAGGAAAGGGGATGTCCTTAGCCGAGGTACTGGCAAACTGAAGGAAAACAGATGAAACTGGAGATCTATCAACAAAAATGTAAGCAGGTGACACTTGACTTGGCAGGTTTGTGGGAAGGTCAGCTTCCCCGTGTTTGTATTTCAGCCATCACCCTCCATACCGGAGAGGCTTTCTTTGCTCGGCTTGCTTAATTGCAGCACGTTTCGCATGCATGGATAGCCTGTGCGATAGCGCCCTTGATCCAGACCCCATTTCCACATTGCATCTCGTCCTCATGGCCTGAGGTGTCATGGGAGCACAGAGCTGTAAATATTTCCCTCTTGGGGTAGCTGAAGCACTATGAAAGTCTGCCAGGTGAAGCTGTGGCTGCTCCATCCCTGGAGGTGTTCAAGGCCAGGCTGGATGGGGCTCTGGGCAGCATGACCGCGTGGGTGGCATCCCTGCCCACGGCAGTGGGGCTGGGGTTCTAAGCTCTTTACTGTCCCTTCCAACCCAAGGCATTCTATGATCCTGCGTTTCTATGACGTAAGCACCCTGGTGCAGTGCATCACAAGAGCGGCAGCCCGCGGGGAGCCGCCACGCGGAATCTCGGAGCCGTGAGGTCACAATGCCCCGTCCTATGACTGTGCTGTGCTGTGCCGCAGGCTTCGCTCTGTGCGACACTCACTGTGGCTGCAGCGGTGGTGTTGGAAGCATGGTGCGAGTGTGGGGGGCCATGGCCCCTGCCCGCCTTGTCCTCTTCCTCCTACTGATGGCCATGTGTTTCCGGGAGACCTGTGCTGCTCCGTGGCGAGCACCGGGAGCAGGTGGGTGGGCAGAAATGGGATCCAAAGTGAGCAGCACTGGCGGCAAGAAGTCAGTCAGGCTGTGTCCCCACGGCCCTGTGCCACACTTCCCTGGGGCCTGCCTTCCACGGGGGTGGTGTTGGGCAGGGGGTGATGGGCAGCACCGCAGGAGCCGGGCGGAGCCCGTGGCAGCGCTGCTCCCCAGAGCCGGCTCCAGCCATGCCGGGCTGCGGCTCTGCTGCTTGCTGGCTGGAGCACAGCCTTCATCCTGGGAGATGTCCTGGGGAGAGCTCAGACGATGTGTGCTGGGAAAAGCGTGAGCATTTCTGCTCCAGGCTCGCGGTACTCCTGGTACCATAGATGAATGCCAGTTTCCAGCACGGAGCCCCGGCCCACAGCCCAGAGGAAGAGACAGGCGTGCTTTCCTCCAGTGCTTCAGCGTGACCTTCCTGGTCATTAGCGGCCTCCCAGTAAGAAAGCCCCGGGGGGCTGCATCTTCTTCCCTGCGGTCCGTGAGGGATGTGGCACACGGCTTGGGGAGAGTACTGTGTACGCTGCCAGTGCCAGCCTACAGGTCATCCTGGCCACTCTGCAACTTTGGAGACCTGAGTCCTTCTCCCATGCCGTTCCACGACCCACATCCAGTGACTGAGGGAGAAGGAGATCACACCATGCGATGGGAATTTCTCTCGTCTGTTCTTGATTCTAGATGATGCGCTTGGTGCTCCCTTTGCAAATGATCGTTTGGGTCCGGATTTTGTGCCTGTGCCTGTGGGACAACCCAGAGGTAAGTTGTGTCTGTTAACTTGGAGGCAGAAACGTTCATGCTCTCCTAGTTTACTTGGGTGCAATTTTACTTAAGATCCTCTCAAGATCTTCCGAGCCTGTTTGTGCCTTGAAGGGCATGCACAGTGGAGCCGTGAGTGTTTCTTTACTTGGAGAGCTGCCACATTTCAGTGGGAAGGTTACCGCTGCCCCTCTTCAGCTGAGAGAGCCCAGACCTTTGTATCTGGGCCGTGGCATTCCCTGGCCCACCGCCAGAGCCTACAGGTCACTCAGGGAAAAGGAGGCCCCCACACGTGCTGGAAGCTCTCCTCACCTGCGTCTGATCACACTTGTGCCTGCAGGCCCTGCTGGTGAATCAACAGAAGAGGATCCTGGCATTAATTGCATCCTGTGTCATTCTGCCTGGAAGGATGTTTAATGGGAGTTGTTCTGTCCTGCGTTTGTTTGCAGATGTGACTGGAGCAGGCGATCCAGGATCCGCTCTGAGCTCTGGGACCGAAACTCTGGAGGATGGCATGGGTAAGTCACGGCTTTGTAATTCCTGCGAGAGCTTTCATTGCCCGTTTCAGTGCCGTTTCATGGCACAATCCCCCATATGCTCTGCTACTCAGTGATGCTGTAGTGTATGAGTGAAACTTTTCACGGGTCTCTGGTTGCAGAAGTGCCCCCATGGATGTCTTTGCCCGGTCGTTCGTCTCCTCCCGCGCTGGAGCCCAGCTGGAATCCCAGCGGTGAGTAGTTTGTCTTTACTGACTCCGCTGACTCACCGCTGGTCTCCAAAACTTCATGCACGTGATATTTGACTTCGTACATTCTGTACAGGTCCGGAAGGAGGAAAGGATGAACCCAGAAGAGGAAGATACTCCCCGGGCTCATCCCGTCTCCTAAAGGATCTGCTGAAGGAAATGGAGAAGGCAGCGCGTGGTAGGTATACTTCAGTGTGTTCACCGTGAGACCTGGGAAGCTGAGGTCTGACGTTCACGTGTGGACAAGCCGTAGCCTGCACAGCAGGAAGGGATCGCGCAGAGCCGTGCTGCGGTGGTGTTCCATGTAACGCCTTGCAGGCACTGTGGAGCACCAGAGATGGTCTGCTGCCACTCTGCATCCAGCCGAGACCCAGCGGCAGCTGCTCCCCCAGCACGACCATTACTTGTCAGAGCTGCTTTGTGCAGACGCTGGCACCCAGATGGCACACAGATGGCGAGTGCTGTGCTTCTGTTCATACAAAGCCCTCTGTGCAGCTGAGCAAGTTCAAGGCAGGAGGAGCATCCCGATCAGGGATGGCTGCCTTTGCTAATGCTGGAAATGAGCTGGAGATGCTGATTCTGAAGGTGCTTGTGCTGGAGCTTGAATTTCAGCCTGCAGATGGCTGGCTGTGGTGGGTGGAACGTGATGGGTGGTGACGCTCACAGCACAGGGTGTGAGGGCCTTGCGTAGGAGCTGATTCCTGAGGAGGCATGAGAGGGTCGGCACCCTCCAGTTCCTGGGAGGGCCCAAATGCCCTTGGGCAACGGAGGGGGTGACAGTGGATGCGGGGGGCTGGGACCAGCAGACTTTGCCTGAGCTCGGGATTGGAGTAGCTCAGTTCCCGATGAGAGCACGTCACATCCAATCTTACTGTCCTGCTTTCCTTCTAAAGGAACTGACCAAGAAACTGAGCAGGATGCACTGCAGGAAGGCAGCCATCCCACACTGCCGGTCTCGGACAGTGGAACGCAGGCAGCGCCAACAACTGGCATGCCAGGTAATTTCTGTCCCGCGCTCCTCCAGCGTCACTAACCAGAGTCACTGTGTGCCTGCAGGCTCTTGCTGCCTGCCCTTGCACACCAGGTCAGCAGCCAAACCTGGGCGTGTGAGCACAGAGCACGTGTAAAAGAAGCCAGGGATGGCTCTCTGAAAATGGCTGGCCTCAGTGGGGTGTGGAGAGTTGTTCCAGCGGCGTGCCAGAGAAGGTACTTGCAGACCTCTGTGACGCTGCTCAGCTCCCGCCACTCGCAGTTCCCAGAGAGTTGTGAGCTTTGCCCTTTTGCAACAAAGCCACCCGAGGGCGATGAGCGGGGTCCTGTGTGGTAGGAGCCTGCAGGAGTGTTTCTCCCCTGGGCTGGCTCCGGCTGTGCCCTGCGCTGGCTGCAGCCCGACCTTGAGCCCGGGGGGTGTCCTGCGGGAGAGCTCAGGACACGCGCGCTGGGGAAAGTGTGAGGGATTCTGCTCTGCAGTGCTCCCCACAGACAAAGCCCAGATCCCAGGGCACAGCCCTCGGCCCAGAGGAGGACACGGGTAGTGCCTGTGCAGCCTCTCCCTACCCAACGAGAGGTGGAAGCGATCCTACTTGTCCCCTGGTGCTTAGGCACCAGAGACAGAGGCACCCGCTAGTGAAGCTCTCTTGGGTCCGTGAAGCACACTGAGAGATCATCTGTAGCGCAGGTGAAGGTAACGTGGGACACTGTCTCGTTTCTTGCAGGGATGAATGCCGGGAAAAGCACAGAGGCTGCTGTTCACAAATCTGTGCGGAAGCGCCACATCGCAGCCATGATAATGTTCTCAGCTGTGCTGCTGTCTGCGCTGGTGCTGGCCTGTGGTGCTGTGATATGGATGTGCAAAAAATACCCGTGAGTTGGCTTTTCCCCAAAACACCTGATCGCTGCATTTGGCAACGAAGCATTTGTAGTGCCAGGATCCTGGACGGCCAAATCAGCTGCTGGCAGTACACTGCCAGGACTTACGTTGCCAAGTCTTTCAAGTTTCCCCTTATTTCCTGTCAGTGAGTAGTGCTTTCTGAAACTCCTTCTCACAGAGTGTGCAAGAGAGAAGAGAAAGCAGCAGAACCAGCTCATCCTGAGACCAACTAGGAGCGAGTTCCAACTGGAGGTGAGGGCAGAATGGAGCTGGGAGAGGCAACAAAAGAGACTCTTGCCCCATCAAACAAGAATCTCAGCAATAGTTCCGGTCCCTTCCATTCTGCCATCCAAGAGGCCAAAGGTCTTCAAAGTCATCTGGAAGGCCTGGAGCGTGAACTCAGAGCCGCGAAAGAGGTCCACGGGAACAGTCCTAAGTGCTGCTTTCTGTCAGCGGACGGCCCTGAAAGTGAGAGCGGAGAATCAGCAGCAGAGCTTTTGTCCTTCATCCTGCACTCTCCAGGACAAGTATCACCAATAATTTGAAGATTCTTAGCTCGCCATAGCTACAACCCTGTTGAGGGTCCTGATGAGGACCCAGAAAGCGAGCTTCCTCCGAGCACCGGACAATACGTTAACGTCTTTGGAGATGTGGATGAGAATGGCTGGCTCAGGGAGAGCTGACAGATGGCACGGGAGGACTGGTCCCTTCCAGTCTGGTTGCAGAGGTTTCAGATGATGAACTAGATACACCTCAAGTTCCTGACAGAATTCCTGCATTACTCCGTCTGCAAGACTACCCCCTGCTCCACTCGATGTTCCGGTGGAGTGTGTGCAGGATGTGGACGAGCTCCTTCAAAACAAAACCAAAACCAAAACCAACCAATTAAACACCCACAATAAAACAATCAAACAAACAAAAAACCCTACGCTGTTCTTTTTCTTGGAAAAACGGCTGTTTACGAGGGTGGATAGTGATAGGACACGGAGGAGTGGTTTTAGACCGAGACAGGGGGAGGGAGACCCTGCCCAGCTGAAAGTGGCTGGTTGGGTGAGCCCTGCCAGGCCTGATCTTAGCCCTCTGCCTGAGAAGCTTGAGTGGTCCACAGGCCAGATGTGGCAGCCTGGATGGTCTGCCTTGGGGCTGCGTGGAGCGGCTGCACTCAGCCCTTGAGGGAGCTCCTGAATCTCTGCTAAAGCTGGCTGACTGGCTGGGGAAGCCTTCCGAGGCCTGAAGCCTCCTGGCCGGCCAGTTGGGCCAGGCCGAAAGCCGGCTGGCCGTTCAGGGGAGCACTGCCAGGCGAAAGGTGGCCGGCCGGCCGGCCCACGGAGCTCTGCATTTCCAGACCTCTCCGAGCCGGCCAAAGGGGCCCTGCCAGGCTAAGAGCCGGCTGGCCGGTCAGAAAGGCACTGGACGGCCAAAGGCTGGCTGGCTGGCCCAGGTAGCCCTGCCAGAGCAGATACCTGCTGGCCACGCGCTCCATGCCAGAAGTGGCAGCCTGGTTGGTCTGCCTTGGGGCTCCGTGCACAGGCTGGGCTCAGACCTGGACTCAGACAGGCCCGGGCAGCCCTGCCAGGCCAAAGCCTCCCTGCCGCTTGGAGGGGCCCTGCCAGGCCAAAAGCCGAGAAGCTTGTGATCCAGATCAGACAGAAGAGACGCTGGATTTCCTTTGGCGTCCAGTAAAGCACCGTGAGGTGCTCTGATGGCCTCTCACAATTCTTTCTCCCTCCAGCAGCACAAGAGCTGGCGTAAAAAGACGCAATGACACTGTCACAGGCGTTCTGGAGGTTTTTAAAGGGTAGGCCCACGATAAGGCTTTATTGACAGTTTTTCCCCTCTGCATTTCACTCTAGATCTCCTTGTTGGCCTGGAGAAGGGAAGGCAGCGGGGTGACCTCATTGCAGCCTTCCAGTACATAAAGGGAGCCTGCAAACAGGAGGGGAGTCAACTCTCTGATGGTGTAGCTAATGGCGGGCCAAGGGGAAGTGGTTTTGAGTTGAAGATTGGATGTCAGATGGGATTGTTCTTCCCAGAGAGAGTGGTGAGATGCTGGAAGCGGCTGCCCAGAGATCTCGGTTGTGGATGCCCCGTCCCTGGAGGTGTTGAAGGCCAGGTTGGACGGGGCCCTGGGCAGCCTGGTTTAGTTGCAGATGTTTATGATGCAGATGGGATTGACGCATCTGTTTTGCAGCCTCCAGTGGAGCTCTGTCTGTCGTGGGCACCCCGTGCCCGCATCAGCGTGGGTAGGGTGTGCCCTTCCTGCGGGGTGGGGCTTTGGTCTTCGGAGGCTGATGCTTGGGAGACCCCGTTTCTTCCCAGATGGGTGGCAGCAGTCCCGGTCGGTTGATGGGAGACTTCTCAGGCAGGCCGGACTCACCACGAAGTGGTGATGCTGCCATCTGCTCCAGTACTTTCTGCACTGGCCTGATCTTCTTTGCCCTCTGCCTGAGAAGTTTAACTGAGTCACATGCCAGTGGGAGCCTGGATGGTCTGCCTTCAGACACCGCAGACTCAGCCCTTGAGGAAGATGATCTTGGATCTTTTGTGAAAGCTGTTATTGGCCTCAGGGCGATCTGATGGGCTGAGGCCTTGGCTTTCTGCCATTTCAGCACCGCGCCCTCACGATGGACTTTTTCTGCTCCCTGTAGTTCATCAGGGAATCTCACGTGTTTGGTTCCCGGTGCTTGGCGCAGCTCTTCCCAGCTTGATGTGCCTGCCTCACCCTGCAGCTGGCAGGTCAGCGGCTGCTCTTGGGCTTCAGGCACTCTCCGGATCGCTGGCAGCACACTGAAAGGGCAGAGCGGGAGGGGTCCGCGTGAGTGGCTGATGGCTTTGGGGCCGCATGCTGCAAGCCTGAGCCAGGAGCCTTGGCTGCAACGCAGCCCTCCCCACAGGCAGCTCAGCGGCTGCCCCGTGGCTCTCCTGCGATGCGGAGAGGGGCCAGCCCTGTGAGCTGGGGGGTCCTGGCGTCCCCATCCCAGCACGTGGGCGCTGCGTTCAGCACTGTTGGGCGGCCACAAACAGTGACCCTTTGGGGCAGGGAACGGGCTCTCGTTGGGTCACCCCCGTGCACATCCCAGCCAGCCTCCAGCCTCACCTGGCCTTGGAGCTCTCCTTCAGCAGTAAGCTCCTTATCCTTCTGAAGTGCTCTCCATCAATGCTTTCTGAGCTCAAGCGTCTGATGAAGGTTGGACGGCTAGCAAATCTCACTGGAATATGGAAGGCAGAGGAGATTCACCGTAAACCCTTTGGCTCACTCACAAGGGGCGCTCAGGCCTGTTCCCAGAGCAGCCGAGAGGGCCGCTCTGCTCCCCCACTGCTGACATCTGCACCGCCCTCGGCCCCTCCCTGACACCATCCCTGGCCCCACTCCTCCTCTCTGCAGTTCAGCTCTGTTTTGGGACTGCATGAGTGATGTTGGCTTTGGGAAAGAGGAGCTGGGTGGTGATGATGAGGTGGCAGAGTGACTTTTGGGGACCATATCCTTCCACTGGGGGAGGGCAGGGCCTAAGATCCGCACATCCTCCTGCCATAGCCAGGGATGGGGGCACGTCACACCCAGCGCCTTAGTTTGGGAGAGGCCAACAATTCCTTAGCTTGGGAAGAGGCCGTGCTGAGCTGGCGTGAAGCTTTGACACAAGTCAGAGCCCTTGGCTGATGGTCAGCAGGGGATTTCCCATCTCAAATATGCTGCCCGTGCCACGGAAAGGAGCTGGCAGCTGCTTTACCTTTCTTGCCCTGGACAAGAGGTGGCAAAGTCTCTTCTTTCTTTGGTTTCTCCGGACCAGGGAGGCTTCGTGAGGACTTGCGGTTCGTTCCGGGCGGTGGCTTGGGAACAAACTGCATTTGAAACCTGTACGAGAGGAGAAGACAGCGACTGGTGTGACGCAGCGCTCCAGCAATCCTTGTTGCTCTCTCTGGTTGTCTGCTCCCAGGCACATTTTTGTGCTGCATTAAGCACACGACTTTCTAAAGTCTTCAGCAGGATCAGTCGGGATAAGTGAGGGGGAAATAGTTTCAAAAGGCAGGAGGGAAGATTTAGATTGGATATAAGGAAGAAGGTTTTGACGGAAGGGTGGCAGGCACCGGAACATCTTGCCCAGACAGGTGGTGGGTGCCCGGACGGGCATTCAAGGTGGGGCTGGACCGGGCTCAGAGCAACCTCATCTGGCGGTAGGTGTCCCTGTTCCCTGCAGGGGAGTGGGACTAGGTGCCCTTTCGGGGCTCCTTCCAGCTGAAATCCTTCCATGACTGTATGACATATGCTCATGGGCAGGACAGTCGTGGACACAAGGAACAGGCGTGATGGAATGAGAGCTGAGCAGCTGCATCAGCAGCAGCAGCAGCTACAGCCACCAACATACTCACTCGGGAAAGACGACAAGGCAGCCAGAGAGCGCCAGGGAGGCCACCGGTGCCTTCCGGGACACCATCATGTCCAGCAGCCAGGGGGCCTGCAGGGGAGAAACGGGGAGGATGTGGGACGTCCTCGTCACGGCTGAGGCCCTGGGGACACGAGGAGCCCAAGGCGGGGAGAGCTGACAGCACCACAGCACTTGTACGGCCCGAGCAGCTGGCCAGCTCCTGGTGGGCCGTGTGCGGGCACAGCAGGTGTCACAGCTCAGGGTCATGGAGAAACTACAGCTCACCTTGAAAGCAGCTCTTCTGAATTGCTCTTTCCCTGACAGCTTCTCGAGGAAGTCGTAGTAGAATTTCATTTGGAAGGTCAGTCCATCGATGAGGAGCACGCCGATGTCCTTGAGGACAACGGCAACGTTCTCCCCATTCTGCAGGCAGCTGGAGAGCAGGGACATGGTGCTTTGAATGCAAATCCGGAGTGTCTGCCAGCTCAGACAAGCAGCTGCGGCCACCTTGCTGTATTTCAGGGGCTCCACCTTCCTATGGACTGAAAAATGCGAGGGATGGAGTTGATGGTATGGGTGGTTTTCCACAGTGTTTCCCTAGAAGAGCTTCCCGTGGACATCAGGCAGAACGGCCCCATATTTGGACGGGCTCCTCAGAGGGAGAGGTTTCCTTTTAAGAATGGAGGCGGTGGCCGTTTGCCCTGTCCGTGAAGCCAGCAAAAGTTTAATCCCCCCTCCTACCTGGCAGGGACTGCCTACGGGCCTTGAGGTGGTGCGTGGCTATGAGGTTTGTAGCCAGGTGAAACACGGGCCACCGCAGAGTCACGGTCCCGTCCTCAGTCCGGATGTCTTTGGAGACGGTGTCAAAGAAGCCGAAGGTGGGAATCCAGACCCCCTGCAAGTGGAAGAGAAAGGAAGGGCGGAAGGGTTATGGGACGGCTGGAGGAAGAGCCGGAGGGGGTCCAAGGTAGGGACAGCCCTCTGCCGCTGTTCAGAGGCACAAGCCAGGGCATGGGGAATGGCTTTGGGAAGGGGCTGCGCCGTCCTCTCCTTCCCCTCGCCCTCCCAAATGCAGCACAGCAGGCAGGGCGGAAGCAGCCTCGTGGGATCCAGAGGCTTCCAGAGACCGGGATCAGCCCTGAGATACGACAGTGCCCGGCACGAGTGATCGTGCACGATTTGCAGGAAGCCCGCGGGGTGCCCAGGAGAGAAATGTGGGGGGAGTTTCCTGCTTTCTGTGGAGGGGAAGACTCAGAGGAAGTGCAGGCTGAGCTGGACAGGGAGAGGAGGAACCCGACAGCCAACACACCTTCTGCACCAGCAGCTGCTCCCGTACGTAGGCGGCCACCGCATCCCAGACGGCAACTCGCTCTGGAGGGCAAAGGAAAAGCAGGTCACACTCTGCATCCGCCGCTTCCCGGCACCGCTACCGCTGCCAGCGGGAGCGAGGTGGCAGACGGAAAGTGTCGTCTGCGTGCCAAGGTTGGCTGCAGCACCGCTCCCGTGCTGGCTGTGGACCCGTGTACCTTCGGTGTAGGGGTGTGTCGGTCTGGAGGCACGCCCCGCTGCGGGGCCGACCTCGCTCATCCTGTTCCGCCTCGTGCCGGCGGGTTGCTCCTTGTTGGCGCCAGCCATGCCGGAGCTCATCCTTCAGATGCGTCTGCTCTCTGCCAGATGCTCCTTCAGGATGCAGGACCCACCACCGTGCTCTGCCTTTACACCCCTCCCGGGTGTCCGTGTCACAAACGTCGCCACGGCGACGCGATGACGGCGTGGCCGGTGCTGGCCGCTGCCCATTGTGACGCTGGCACCAGCAGCCTGCTGCCCGGCCCGGCTGGGAGTGCTGAGCCCTCTCTGTTTTCTCTCTCTTCTTTTCCTTGCTCTCAATGCGGTATTAGTCGTTTTCCTTTAGTGGCCGTTGCCTGAATTGATCTTCAGGCAGGTGATAGGGAAACAAGTACTGTTCCAAAGTTCTCTACCCGTAACGTTGATGACTGTTGTCAGAAAGTGGCTTAGTTTTGCCTGGAAGTCGTTGACTCCTCGTTAGAAGGCTCCATAAATTACCCGGCATTGATCCTCTGCATCATTGTTGTGACTCCATGGCTCCCGCGACCCTGCCGGGCAGGTTGGGCTTTGTTTGGGGGATCCCAGAGATTTGCTTTCCTCACAGCCTTCCAAGCGGGATGAGACATTTCACGTGGACACTGTGGGCAGGATCACCTGAAGGAGGGGAAGAGGAACATAGAGGGGATATCGGCTGAGTTGAGAAAGCGGGACGTTGGATAGGTCACCCAACAAACTCCACGATCTGCGCCCATGGAGGTTTTCAAAGTCCCACAGGGTCCAGCCTTGAACACGCTGTTCTGGCCCAGTTTCTGGCAGGTTGGGCAGCACACATTCCCTGAGTTCCCTTCCGGCCTGCATTACCTTGTGATCCTATGACCTGACGGTCTGTTGCTGATGGGAAGAGAGCAGATGTTTAGGGGGCATGGAAAATCCTGTGGTGATCACCATCAAAGAAGAGATTTTTAAAAAAGAAGAGAGTTATCATAACCTAGTACGAATCATTCAGTGCAGAGATTGAGGGACATCATGGCTAATCTGTACAGGGACAGTCTGGGGGGTACCTGGCAGTATGCGAGTCAAAACAGATGGGTTCTGTTGTTGTTGTTTTGTTTTGTTTGTTTCTTGGTTGGTTTTGAGGCTGTAGGTGTGAAAGATGTTATGTCACATCAATAAAACTGGATGAAAGAATTGAAGAGAAAGATCAAATCAAAGAAAATGTGCCAACGCACCTCTCAATTTCTAAAATGCTTTGGGGCCTGGTTTCTCTCCTTGTTGGAAGGAGAGAACCCAAGGAGGTTGTGGATGCCCCATCCCCAGAAGCATTCAAGGCCAGGCTGGAGGTGGCTCTGGGCAGCCTGGGCTAGTGGTAGCCTGGTTGGTGACCCTACACGTAGCAGGCGGGTTGAAAGTAGATGAGCACCGTGGTCCTTTTCAACCCAGGCCTTTATATGATTCCATGATTATATGATTGTATCAGACCTCAGGGAAGTAATGTGGAAGAAACAAGCCTTGAAGTTAAGCTTGGTTTGCTCTGCCCCTCATACACCTGATAATTGCACCCCTTGCTTGGCAGATGGCCTTTCTGTGGGGTGTAGACGAGGAAAGGGGGGGAGGAGAATAAAGCAGCAGTTTTGTCCCAGAGCTTTTGTTTCACTGGGGTCTGGCCCTATTTTCTGAAGCTAAGAGACAACGTGTGGAAGAAGGACAGGGAGAGGTGCAAGGAGGTTTTGTTCTTGGTGCTGACTCCAGCCTGCTGCTTGCTGCTGGGAAAGGCGTGCTTGGCTCCAAGGGAGGATGTATGGTGGAGAGCCAGCAGCTGGCAGGTTTGGGATCCCCAGGATGCCCAGCAACAAAGGGCAACAGCCCAAGCAAGAGCTGGGGTGATTGGTTTTTAAACTGCATCCACTTACGTCCTGTCCCGCTGCATCTGCCATATGTCTCCCCATTCCCTTCAGGGTCCCCCCGAAAGGTGTTCTCCGTTTTGCAGTTTTGCCTGATTTTCTCATCTCCTCAGGGCCTTGCAGCATTGAGAGGAAGGTTTTCCCTCTCTCCTTTCCCTCTGCAAAATCATTGCAATTGCTGAGTGCCCCCTCGTGTTGTGGCACACACCATGTGTAGTTGCATCAGGAGTTAGAAAACGGCTTCTTTTTCCTGTCTTCCTGAATTTCCCTGTTTTCCCTCTGCTTTGGGGAAAGTCCTTCTGTTGCGGACGTGACCCCTTGCAGAGCTGTGACTGCAGTGCCCAAGCTGCAGGAGCAGAAGCATTTCAGGTGCCAAAATGGTTTACTTTCCTCGTTGCGGTGGAATGGGGTACACAGAGAAGGAGGACTTCCATTCTCGGGGTGGATGTGCACATGGGAAGGCGCGCAGGGTGGGCTCTGTCTTGGCCAGTTCAGCCAGCAGCTGTATCCAACTGGCAGAAAGCAATGCCCTCTGTCCCATGCCACCTTTGCACAAACTAGGACCAACTCAGCCATGCAGACAGAGCTCTCAGGGTAACAAGCAGCCCTACAGATCTCCATGTGCAGGGTTGTTAAGCATTATTGGTTTTTCACATTGGCATCCAAAGTTTGAGGCACTGCGTGCTGCCAAGATAGCTGGCTGCTCCACTTGGAGCTGTGTACACCGAAGCACTTTTCCCGTGTTTCTATAGAAATATACACAGCTTGAGGTATAAGCAAGAGGAGCTGGAAGGTTTAGCTTGGCTCCCGAGCTACATCAGCAGCAGAATAAATGAGGCGTGGTGGGAAGGGTCCTGTGACTGGTGTGCTGTGTGTGATGGATGGCTCTGGGCCCTCCAGGACAGATGAGCAGGGCAGGTGAGATGGAGCGGTGTTGCTGTATGTAGCGGTGGGCTGGGCTGGACGGAGCTTGTAGTTGGCAGTGACACGGTTGAGACACTCTGGGTCTGGACTAAGGGACAAGTGGATGTCAGTGTGGGAGTCTAGTATAAGCCACCCGGCTAGGACAATGATACCAATGAATTATTCTTTAAGGAATTAAGGGATATCTCTGGAACAGCCTCACTTGCCCTGATGGGTGACCAGCTTCCCAGACGGTAAGGAGGGGTACCACACAGCCAAAAAAGCAGGGCCGGGAAATCCCTAAAGCATGTTGATGATAACTTCTTGGCACATGCACTGAGTGCCAAGTGGGAAAGGTGCTGCCTTAAATTTGTTGCTTGTAATCTGAAGGGGTCTAGCAGGTGGCTACAACGATCATGAAGCAGCCCAGTTAAGCTGAAGAACGCTGCAGTCCTCGTAATTCATGTTCTTAGGGAGCCTGGTGCTAAATGATGTGCAGATGATCCGATTCGGGGTCAGGGCTCTGTACGCAGAAGAGCAGCTCCCTCGCTGCGATCTGTTGAGAGTCAGTCCCCAACACTGAGGATGCACCAACAGCCCCAGCATAGACTGAAACTGCAAGCAGACAATCCTGCTAAAGCATGTGAAGTGCGAAGCTGAAGGGAGAGCTCATTGTGGTTCTACCTCCTGCTCACATTCCTCACGTGATGAAGTGCAAAACCAAGCAAAATAAGGAGGAATTCATTGGGTATTTTATGTACCTTACTACCATCAATCAAATGTGGCAGTAGAAAGAGCAGATGTTTTACTGTTAAGAACTGATGTCGGTATTCTCCCCTGCACTCCCCTTTCCCTAAATGTTCCTTAAAACGAAGGGCAAAGAAGATCTGTTCTCATCCTCTGCCCCCTTCCTTCCTCCCAGCTCGCCTGAAATCACTTTTAAGCGCTCGTGTAGATTTCCAATGTGCTCCTTCTGGTCTTTCTGTCTTCTTCTTAAACCCCCCTTTCCTCCTGGTGACGTTTGGGGTGCGTTTGAACACTGGTTCCAGCTCCAGAGCCTAAAGCCACAGCCATAGCACAAGAGGCCAGCACCAGCCCTGGGGCTTAAAGCTACATCCACAGCCAGACAGACTGGCACAGGCCTAAAGCCAAAGCCTGAGAGGCCAGCGCCGACCCCAAGGCCCTAAGCCACAGCCAGGGATGCTGACACTGGCCATGGGGCTTAAAGCCACAGCCACAGCCAGACAGGCCAGTACCAGCCCTAGGGACTAAAGCCACAGCCACAGTTAGAGAGGCTGGCACTTGCCACGGGGCCTAAAGCCCCAGCCCCAGCCCATGAGGCTGGCACTGGCCCTGGGGCACAAAGCCACAGCCCAGGAGGCCAGCATTGGCCCCAAGGCCTAAAGCCACAGTCAGAGGCCAGCACCGGCCCTGGGACATACAGATGTGCATTCCTATTGGTTCTTACTAGTTCCCTGGGACTCCATTGACCGCGATGAGGCCATATTGGTCTTTACTGGTTATTATTTGGCTGCACAAGAGTCATCTTCACTTCTCCATTATTTTTACTTCAAATAACCCCATTACCATTCTGTCTTCTTCTTAAATCCCCTTTTCCTCCCAGTGATGTTCAGGATGCTTTTGATCCAACCTTGCCGAAATCTTTGCTTGATTCTATTTTTTTCCCCTCCTTTTATCATTACGAAAACAAAGAAACAAATAAAGAGGATTTCCCCCCAGCCACACATACCCGTTTCCCACCAGCCCAGGCAGCTGGAGAGCCCAGAGCTCCAGCAATGACGCCTGCAAAGAAATCTGCTTCTTCCCATCTCGTTCCTATCTCTTCCAAATATTTGGACCAGCATTCAAACATATGTTTCGTGATTGGTAGGACCTGACTTTTGGTGGATGACTGCAACGCTGCCTTGGCTTCCTTGCTCTTTGCACTGCTCGCCAGTGCCTATGGAGAAGTTCTGAGTTGTGATCTTCAGTGATGGGCAGCGAGTCTCAGTGCTGGTGGAGCGCTGGCCCACTGTGGTGCCCAGCAAAGTATTCACCAGCTTTGTTCGATGACTCCCCAGGCAAGTGAAGTTCCTCACCCTGACCATCAAGTGGGAGAATAAAGCCTTGACCGTGCTTGCAGCAGTGGGGCTGATTCCTCAACCCCCTTAGCCTGCTGCAAAAGGAGGTGGGTAGCTGCTATCCAGCTATCAAGCTGGCACGGGGAAAAAGGACTGGGAGGACACAGAGCAGGGCTCACGGTCATGAGATTGGAGTGCCTTATGAAGGCACAACAGGCTGGGTCTATCTTGCTCACTCATGGGGATGGCCCAGCTGGCATCTTTAGGGCCCCACTTGAGTGCTGGGTTTAGAAACATTACTGCTTCCTGGGGCTTTAGTGGGAAGAACTGCACTCTTCCATGCCCAAAAAAGGCATGTCCAGAGTGCTTCCACCCCAGAGATGCGCAAGTAAATAAATCCAGAGTAAGGAGAGCAGGTTTGGAGGAATCCAGGGAGGCAGACTGCTGCAAGGCAGTCAATCACACATCTCACATACTCTGCGTGTCACTTGCCTTCCTCTTCTTCCGCGCCTTCCCCGGATGGAGAAGATTTGTTATGACTGCAGGATAGGCTAAGTCATCTTCAGTGGGATCAAAGACAGAGAGCGCTAAGGAAGGCTCCTCTCGGGAAAAACAACACTGCACTGCAATAGTGACAAGGTAGGTTAGTTAATATCAATCTCCTCAAGTGTGGAGAAGGAGGCAGAAGATGGATAATAGCTTGTTTATGAAATGATTTAGTGGCAGAACTGGTAAAAGGATGCATTTTGTTGCTAGATTTGTGACCCCATTTCAAGACAGTTCTGTCTATGACCAGGTTTTGCTGTAGAAACTTTGAGGTTGCTGCTACCCGGAGATGGAGGTTGGTCCAATGCTGGAGATGGAAAGGGTTTTAGAAACGTGTTTAGAAAACACACGCTTATAGCGTGGTGTAGCACAAGTGCTAAGTCACGGCCTGAACCACTGATGGAGAACCTGGGGGAAGGCAGGGTCAACCCAGGGGAGCTCAGCAGCATGCAATGCACCTGAGTGGCAGGAGGGGGTAGAGCCGGGGTCCATCCCTTCCCAGACCTCAGTTAAGGGCTGGCAGTGGAGATGAGGCTATCCCTTGCTGGACATCCCTGCCTATCTGAGGCCTTCTGAAGGTGAGCAGCTGTCATGGTTTTATGATTTTTGTTGTCAGTATTCCACATCATAACAGCATGTAAGGCATGGGGAATTAAAGAGCTAATACTCCAGTTCCGTGCACTGACAACTTTCCGATACCGGGTTCTCAGAGGAGAATAAGAACTGCATACCCCAGAGGACTTCGTGTTCAGAGGGGAAGATAAGCCCCGCAAGTCACAGGATTCACTCTCTCCCTCGGTGCCTGGCAGTGTGTGGGTGTGCTCCCCAGCTGTTTCACCTTTACTTCAGAGTAAGGTCTTCAGTTTTGGGCACTCTCTCTCTCACATTTTATTTGATTATTAGCCTCAATTCCAATTATACTGCATTGTATTGCGTTATCTTGCATTCCAATATCATATTTAGTAAATTAACTTTCCTCCTCAGATTGTTAGCACTGTTCTGTTCTTGGACCCAGCTCCCATCTCCCTACCCTCCCCCTTTCCCTTTTTGGGCTGTTGTGCTGCTGCCCCCCGTCACGGACACATATAGATCTAGATAACTCCGTGACACTTTTTGGAGGAGAATGCGTGCAGTCTGAACCAAACCTGAACCTTTTAAAGTTAGCAGAAAATAAAAAGGGATTTCTTAAGGTCAGAGAGTTGCAGAGCACTGGTAGCTAGCTTTGACCTTCGTAGATTAGACTGTAGGCCAGGACGTCTTTCAGACTCTGGACACTGTACCAAGTTGGTGTTTGTGTGTGTGTGTGTGTTTTGTTTTGTTTTTTTTCCTTTTTAGCAACTGCCAGCTGTGAATCTGTTCTTCATTTTAGGAGTGCTGTATAAAGGATTAAAGGCCATTGTGTTTTTTGGAATTTATTGGTTTCTTATTAAGTTCATCATTTTCTGTCGTGGCTTTGTGTATATACATATAACCAAGTAAGGGCACTGATGGAGACAGCTGCCTGGTACCTATATGCAGTGCTGTATGATTTGAATACTGACAGATGGAGTAGCTAACTTTACAAACAACATGATGTTCAAACCGGGTTCCAGGCTCTCTTCTCAGTTCTTTACACATTTTTGGAATGCCGAGTTAGTGATCACGTTCACGCTCATGTTATCAACCTCCCTGAATGTATTCTTCTCTATTCATGTCATGTGGAAGAAGTGTTCTCCAAAACCAGAGAACGTTGACTGGCAGAGAATATGGAGAGGTTGATGTGTGGGGACCTGCAGCGTCATGGGATTTCACTCCTGAACACCTGTGGGATCCCTTGCTTAAAACTAAGCAAGTATTTAAGTCAGGGACGGTGCAGCGTGGAGAGATCTGATGAGGTACAACTTATTTGGGGCTTGGCTTGTGCTTACCGAGCTCTATGTAATACTATTCTGGAGAGAGAAAGTTTCCGAGCTGAGGTTCAAGCCAAAGGGGGAAGTCTCCAAATCAAGCCTGATCAGTCACTGGAGGTACCATTTTCGATGTCAGTTGCCCCTCTGGAGGGACAGAAATGGAAATGGGTGTCCTCGCATCCAGAACAGAAAGAAGAAGACACAGAGGAAGTAGAGGAAGATCCTGGCCAGGGGCCCTCCCCAAAACCACCATCACTGAGAAAGGCAATGGAAAAAACTAAGAGATGTGGAGAGGAGAGTAAGGAGGAGGAAGTCACTGTTACCACTACTCGTCGAACTCTGAAGATGACTGAAATCCAAGGCTCAAGAAAGGAGTTTATTTTACATGGTGCCCAAACAAAACTATTGTCACCTGGTTGCTTCGGTGCTGGGACAACAGGGCCAGTAGTGTGTTTCTAGATGAAAAACTTAATATGAGATGAAAAACTTAATATGAGCCAGCAGTGTGCCCTTGCGGCTCGGAAGGCGAATGCTATCCTGGGCTCCATCAAAAGAGGGGTGGCCAGCAGGGACAGGGAGGTGATTGTCCCCCTCTACTCTGCCCTTGTGAGGCCCCATCTGGAGTACTGCGTCCAGGTCTGGAGCCCCCAGTACAAGAAAGACAGGGAGCTGTTGGAGAGGGTCCAGAGGAGAGCCACCAAGATGATCAGGGGATTGGAGCACCTCCCCTATGAGGACAGGCTGAAGGAGCTGGGCTTGTTCAGCCTGGAGAAAAGAAGGCTGCGGGGTGACCTCATTGCAGCCTTTCAGTACCTAAAGGGAGCCTACAAACAGGAGGGGAATCAACTCTTTGAAAGGGTGAGTGACAGCAGGACAAGGGGAAATGGTTTTAAGTTGAGGGAAGGGAGATTTAGGTTGGACATCAGGGGGAAATTCTTTACAGAGAGGGTGGTGAGGTACTGGAACAGGCTGCCTAGAGAGGTTGTGGATGCCCCATCCCTGGAGGTGTTCAAGGCCAGATTGGATGGGGCCCTGGGCAGCCTGGTCTAGCATTAGGTGGGATGATTGGTGGCCCTGCATGTGGCAGGGGGGTTGGAGATTCATGATCCTTGAGGTCCCTTCCAACCCTGGCAATTCTGTGATTCTGTGATTCTGTGTGATTCTGTGATGGTAATGAAGCTCACCAACTAGGAAGCATTGCCAGAGACTCAGCTACTGTCAGAGGGATTAGTAGATGTTTGGACAGAGTTGCCACCCTGGGAACGAGTGTTATCAGCCGTGAAGGAAAGATAGCCCTTCAAAGGTGATCTGAAGCCTGAGATGAAGAAGTGGAATACTGTCGAAAAAGGTATTCAGTCTTTGAGGGAAACAGCCGTGGTGGAAATGTTGTATGAAAAGCACTGGTCACATACTTACAGACATAACATACACATATTCAAGGTTCCACAAAAATGGGCCAGAATTCTAAGAAATTATTAACATATTGTCCCACCCTCTTGAGCATGTGTCCTAAAAATGTGGTGGGATCTCCAGCGGTCTCTGGATGAAGGCCAGTAGTCTACCTCACTGTGAACTTCCAACCTCTTAAGGGGCAGTGACCCCCAAGTCCTTCTCCGCAGGGCTGCTCTCAAGGAGATCTTCCCCTGATTTGTATAAATACCCAGGATGGCCCCGGACCCAAGTGCAGCACCCTGCACTTGGCCTTCTTGAACCTCACTGTGTCTTCATGGGCGTGAATCCACTCCAGTTCTGTGAAAAGGCTGTTCTCACATTATGGAAAGGCTGTTCTCATGATTCAGGAGACAGCTAGAGCTGGAGAATGGATGCATGGCACCTTAACTCTGACCAGCAAGGAAATCAGGAGAACGGAATGCAGACACTGCCAACTTCCAGCAGTTCAAATCTACTTCAAGACTCACTGCAAAGTCACAGCTAGAACAAGTATCACCTCCCCTCCCCTCCCCTCCCCTCCCCTCCCCTCCCCTCCCCTTCCCTCTCCTCCCCTCCCCTTCCCTCCCCTCCCCATCCACTCCCTTCCCCTACAGTCCCCTCCCCACCCAACCGCATCCCACCCCTCCCCTCCCCTCCCCTCGCCTTCCCTCCCCTCCCCTTCTACTACTCTCCCCTCCCCTCCCCTCCCCTCCTCTCACCTCCCCTCCCCTACCGCCCCCTCCGCTTTCCTCCCCTTCCCTCCCCTTCCCTCCCCTCCCCACAGCTCCCTTTCCCTCCCCTCTCCACCCCTCTCCTCACCTCCCCTCCACTCCCCTCCGCTCCCCTTCCACTCCGTTCTCCTCATGTCCCCTCCCCTCCCAAACACATCCCTCCCCTCCACTACCCTCCCCTACGTTTCTGTCCCCTCCCGCCCACTCCGCTTCCTTCCACTCCACTCTCCTCCCCTCCCCTCCCCTTTCACTCCCCTCCTCCACCCTCCCCTCCCCTCCCCTCCCCTCCCCGCACCTCCCCTCCCCTCCCCCTCCTCCCTCTTTCCCCTCTCCCTCCCCCCTCCACCCCCCTCCCCTCCCCTACCACCCCCTCCACCCCCCCCCTCCCCTCCCCCTCCCCCTCCCGCCCCTCCCCTCCCCTACCCTCCCCTATGCTTCTGTCCCCTCCCGCCCACTCCGCTTCCTTCCACACCCCTATCATCCCCTCCCCTCCCCTTCCACTCCCCTCTCCTCCCACTCCCCTCCTCCACCCTCCCCTCCCCTCCCCTCCAACTCTCCTCCCCTCCCCTAGACGGGAGGGGAGTGGAAGGGGGGGGAGTGGAAGGGGAGGAGAGGGGAGGAAAGCGGAGGGAGCGATAGGGGAATTGGATGGTATGGATGCAGAAGGGAGGGAAGGAGAGAAGAGGGGAGGGGAGGGGAGAGGAGGGAAGGGATGCGGTTTGGAGGGGAGGGGAGGGGAGGGAGTAGTGGGAGTTGAAGGGGATGAAAGGGGAGGGAAGCGGATGGGAGGGTCGGGAAGCTGATGGATGTGGTGGTGAGGGGAGGGAAGGGGAGAAGAGTGGGAGTTGAGGGGAGGGGAGGGGAGGGGAGGGGAGGGGAGGGGAGGGATTCAGTTGGGAGGGGAGGGGACAGGATGGGAGGGGAGGGGAGGGGAGTGATGCGGAGGGGAGGGAAGGAGAGGGGAGGAAAGGGGAGGGAAGGAGAGGTGAGGAAAGGGGAGGGAAGAAGAGGGGATTGGAGGGGAGGGGAGGAGAGGGGCAGGGAGGGGAGGGGAGTGGAGGGGAGGGGAAGGGAATGGGAGGGGAGGGAAGGGGAGGGGAGGGGGGGCAGGGAAGGGGAGGGGAGGGGAGGGGAGGGGAGGGGAGGGGAAGGAAGCGGAGGGGAGGGGAGGGGAGGGAAGGGGAAGGACGCGGAGGGGAGGGTCAGGGAGGGGAGGGGAGGGGAGGGAAGGGGAAGGAAGCGGAGGGGAGGGTCAGGGAGGGGAGGAAGCCCCTCCTCCAGGGGAGTGGAAGGGAGGGGAGTGGAAGGGGAGGGGAGGGGAGGAAAGGGGGGAAGCGGGAAGCGGGATGAGGGAGGGGAGTGGAGGGGAGGGGAGGGGGGGGAGGGGAGAGGGTTAGAAGGGGGGGAGGAGGGAAGAGGGGAGGGGAGGAGTAGGGAGGAGGGGGAAGAGGGAGGGGGGAGGGAGGGGGAGGGAAGCGGATGGGAGGGTCGGGGAGCTGATGGATGTGGTGGTGAGGGGAGGGAAGGGGAGGGGAGGGGAGTTGAGGGGAGGGGAGGGATTCGGTTGGGAGGGGAGGGGAGGGGACAGGATGGGAGGGGAGGGGAGGGGAGCGATGAGAAGGGGATGGAAGGGGAGGGGAGGGGAGGGAAGGGAAGGGGAGGGGAGGGACGGGGAGGAGAGGGGCGGGGCGGAGGAGGGGAGGGGGAAGGGAGGGAAGGGAAGGTGAGGGGAGGGGAGAGGAATGGGGGGGAGGGGGGGAGGGGAGGGGAGGGGAGGGGAGGATGCGGTGGGGAGGGGAGGGGAGGGGAAGGAAGCGGAGTGGGTGGGACGGGAGGGAAGCGGAGGGGAGGGTCTGGGAGGGGGAGGGATGCGGTGGGGAGGGGGGGGGACGGGAGGGGAGGGGGAGGGGAGGGATGCGGTGGGGAGGGTAGAGGAGGGGAGCGGAGGGGAGGGGAGGGGATGGAAGGAGAGGTGAAGGAAATTGGAGTGGGGGGAAGGGGAGGGGAGGGGAGAGGATGGGAGGGGAGGGGAGAGTATTGGAAGGGAGGGGAGAGGAGGGTAGGGGACGGTGGGGGGGGAGGGGAGGGGAGGGGAGGGGAGGGGAGGGGAGGGATTGTGGAGCGGAGGAGTGGGAGTTGAAGGGGGAGGGAGCGGAGGGGGCGGGGGAGGGGTGGGTAGTGGAAAAGGAGGGGAGGGGAGGGGAGGGGAGGGGGGGGGGGAGGGAGGGGGAAGGAGGGAGTGGGAAAAGAGGAGGGAAGGGGGGGGAGGGAGGCGGAGGGGAGGGGACGGGAGGGGAGGGGAAGGGCGGGGAGGGGAGGGGAGGGGAGGAGAGGGATGGGGAGGGATAAGAAGGGGAGGGGAGGGGAGAGAATGTAGACGAATGGGTGGGGTGGGGAGGGGATGGGAGGGGAGGGGAGGGAAGGGAAGTGAAGGGGAGGGGAGGGGAGGGGAGGGGAGGGAAGGGGTGGGGAGGGAAGGGGAAAAGAGGGGACGGGAGGGGAGGGGAGGGATGCGGTTGGGAGGGCAGGGGACGGGAGGGGAGGGGAGGGGAGGGTAGGGGACAAGGATTACCTGCCAGGTAGGAGGAGGAGGCTTAAAGCCCTTCTTGCTGCGCAGGCAGGACAAATGGAGCCATCCATTGCAAAAGCAAACTTCACCCTCCCTGCATGGAGTCCGTGCAAATATGGGGCTGTCCTGGGTGGTGACTGCAAGAAGCAGCACTTGGGAAGCTCCCGTGGAAGAGCCGGCAGACTGGGAAGGCCTGCATATTTGGCACCACGACCCTCGTCTCCCACTGCCTGAAGAAGGGGGAGAACATCGCCTTTGTCCTGAAGGACGTCGGAGTGCTCCTCATCGAGGGAACCAGAGTCCACGTGAAGTTCTACTACGACTTCCTGGAGAAGATCAGCGGGAAGGAGAACCTAGAGAAAGCTGTTTTCAAGGTGAGCTGTAGGTTTCTCTGTGGCCTGGGCAGTCCCACGAGCCCAGAGCTGCCTGCACATGGCCCACCAGGAGCTGGCCGGCTGCTTGGGCCGTGCGAGTGCTGTGCTGCCGTCAGCTCCTCGTGTCCCCAGTGCCTCAGCCGTGACGAGGACGTCCCGCATCCTCCCTGCTCCTCCCCTTCAGGCCCCCTGGCTGCTGAACATGGTGGTGTCCCGGCTGGCAGCTGTAGCCTCGCTGACCTCCTCAGGCCGAGTCATCATCTTTCCCACGTGAGTATGTCTGTGGCTGCAGCCCCTGCTTCCCCACTTGCCTGTGGCATCCTTCCACCCCCCATATTCCTTCTCTCTCATGCCATTTTATACCCTTCCTTACTTTCAGGTAGAGCTTGAGTCTCCCAAGTCAAATATACCTTTGTCCTGCAGGGTTTACTTGAAAACATGTAAGGTGGAAAGCCTTGGCTCAGGGTGGGCCAAGAAAACAGGATAGCTTATCTGTTCCAATAGTATCATCAAGTCCCCATCCTTGCAGGGCGGTCACGGAATTTGGCCACGGGAATCCACCCTGCTCCACACTCCATGCTTTCTTAGAGGCAGCGTGCCAGGCTCCCCTGGTGCTCGCTGACACCTCAGGTCACAGGTCACGGTGCTTAGGGAACTCAGGGAAGGCTGACCTTCTCTCGAAAGATAGATCTGGTGGAAGAGATGAAGGGATTTAGGTGACATTTTCATCCCCTCGTGGCCGGGTGACTCCGTTTCCCAGGACAGTCCTTGGTACTGGGGCTCAGTCGATCCTGGGGAAGAACGGCCTTCGGGCGATGTGTGAATCTGCCTGTGAGCAGGGTGATCCCAGCCAGCAGAAAGGGCAGCCGGAGCCCTGGCTCACACCGCGTCTTCTCCTTTTGTACAGGTTTAAACGGGAGTTTGCACCCAAACCACCGCCCGGGAAACCCTGCAAGGCCTCAAAAGTCCCTTTGCCACATCTTGGCCGGGGGAAGAAAGGTACAGCAGCTGCCAGTCCCTCTCCATACCACACGCAACCAACACGCGATGGCAAAATCCCCATCCCACCATCACCCAAAGGCTCTGACTTGTGAAACCATTCCCACCAGCTCAGCACTGCCTCTCCTCCGACCACACATCGTCCTCATCAAATCTAAGATGCTGGCTGCCACGTTCCCACAAGTGCTCCCATCCCAGGGGATGGCAAGAGCGGGGGGGGGTCCTCGGCCCTGTCCTTTCCCCCAGGAAATGAGCCCCCAAAAGAGATGTCACCTCACAGGCACCACCCAGCTCCTCTTTCCCAAAGCAAAGCCATTAATGCAGTCCCAAAACACAGCTGCACCCTGGAGAGGAGGAGCTGGGCATGAGGCACAGAGGGAGACTGCATCTGCAAGGGGAGCGGAGCAGCCCTCTCGGGTGCTTTGGGACAGGCCTGAGCATCCCTGCGTGTCACCGGGCCAGCAGGTCCACAGTCAGTCTCCTCTGATGAGATCCGTCCTTCTCAATTGCAGGGAAATTTCCTGAACTGCCACCCCTCCCCAGCTGGATCAACGTCACCTTTCTAGTGGAGTCTGAGGAGGGAACAAGCGAGGACAAGAAGAAGGCAAGGTGAGACTGCAGGCTCAGGGTACAGATCTGCACGCTGTGTTTCCCCACCCCGATAAGAGCCCATTCCCCACCCCCAGGCAGGCAGTGTTCAGGGCACGTGAATACAGCACGTGGAGGGGTGGGATGTGGGGCTGCTGGGATCCCCCAGTTCACAGGGCTGGCCCCTCTCCAGCCCTCAGGAAAGCACCAGCACAACCCCAGAGCTATGTGTAGGGAAGGCTGGGTTGCAGCCAGGGCTCCTGGTTCAGGGTTGCAGGATACGGCCCCAAAGCCGTCCCCCACTCAGGCAGACCTCTCCCCCTCTGTCCTTTCAGTCAGCTGCCAGCGATCCCGGGGGCATCTTCTGCTAAAAAGGAGCCCCAGAAAAAGAAGGGAAAATGCTCTACCATAAGCAAAGGATCAGAGACGGGTCCGGCACAGGCAGCGCGCCCTCCAAGTGGCAAAGAGGAAGAACACGGCGCGGTGAAAGCTCCCACTGCAGGGGAAAAGGCACAGGCACAGCTTGGAACCCACTGTGGAGCCCCAGCCCTGCGACAAACGTCACTGGCAGCCCTGTGGTCCTCGAGCTCTCAGACCAGCCTGCCCGAGGAGTGCACCTACAGTGCCTCTGCTGCTGTGCCACTGATGCACAAGAGGACTGCATCTCTGCAGAGTCTGCCACCAAAAATCAAAGTGGGGCTCCCCAGGCGGGGGATGTCCTGTCCAGTCCTGCCCACGCTGAGCAGGGCGCGGGGTGCCCAGGAGAAGCAGAGCCCCACCTGAGGCTGACAGACAGGTTTGCAATTCCTGTCTGTGCCATTCCTGGGTGCCTGCCTGAACCCTTCTTTGTTCTTGGCTGAAAGTTTGCTTTCTGAGGCACTTCTTGCAATAAGACGCTGACTTATACAGGAGATGAGAAGTGTCCGTGTGACAACCAACATCAATTTGTGGACGATTTCACATTTCTAAGCATCTCTTGGGAGCTGTTTGCCTTCAGAAGAGGGCTCAGGAGTGTTTACTGGCAGAATATCTGGCCTGTGACCAGAAACTCCAGCTTGGCATGGGAGAAGTGGGGAAGGACACCATTGTATCTC
Organism: Crossoptilon crossoptilon; assembly: GCA_036346035.1. Classification (NCBI taxonomy): domain Eukaryota; kingdom Metazoa; phylum Chordata; class Aves; order Galliformes; family Phasianidae; genus Crossoptilon; species Crossoptilon crossoptilon. The sequence goes on from JARXNR010000104.1 coordinate 62,954, forward strand.
ATGGGAGACAGGATGCAGGTGGGCACCTCCCTGCTCCATCTGATCTGCTGGCAAGGCCCGAAAGATGGGAACAAAGGAGTTTCTGCTGAGATCCTAAAGCCAGAAGCTGCCACTCCAAAGAAGGCTGACTCGACCACTTTGGATCTGAGCTGTCGCTCCAAAGAGAGCTGACTCGACCTCTTTTGGACTCACAAATAAGTTTGTGCAGTCGTCAACCAAACAGCAACCCTTGATGACCCATCACTGAGGATCAACTACTATCTTTTCTATCGCCCGTCTTCCCTTCCCCATCTCCCCAGACGACCAGCATTTGCAATAAACTGGACGGGCTAACATCTACCCTTTGTGGATTAATCTCGCCGTCAGGTATCCATAGATTAGAACCTCCTCTCGCTCTGATAATAGCAGCGAGACAGTGCCATCTCCTTGAAGAGAAGCAGAGGGACGATGGGGACTCTTCCAAGACCCCTTGGCTCTGACAGATGGGGTGGCTACATTCCTTGGAGCCCTGGGACCCCGAGTTCCTCATTTTGCAATGCGGTGCTCTCTTCCGGTGACACACAGAGCATACCAAAGCCCATGGTTTTGCAGCAGGTGAAAGGTGTAGCTAAGTGTGAGGCCAGAAAGGAGACTTTTTCCTTCCAGCTCACTGCTCCTTTAGATCCCTGGTGGGAAGACAAGGGCTTTTTGGGAGGTGCTGGCATAGCTTAGGAACAAAGCACTGCAGCTGGGCGACTTGTAGGGAAGGGATAAAGAGAAGCAGAGAAATGGCTGCCTCCCCTCAGCGTTCTGACCTTAAACCATCCTCAGGGTATGCATCCGGGAGAAGAACTGCCCTATTTTTTGAGAAGAGTTTCTCTTCTTGTACAGAAAACCATTGGCTGTTGGACCACATGGAAAGAGGTGGAAGAAAACGCAAGAAAGGTCTTGCAGAAAACGGCCCTTTGCTCCGTTCCCATCACTGGTGCACTGAACAAGATCCATCAGCCTCACAGGGACGCTCTTTCTCCCTGGAACGCAGGCTCCAAGTGAAACAATTGCAATTCCGCATTTAAGAAGCACAAGAGAAGCCAAAAAACCACAAAGTAGTTCCAAGGCAGGTGCATATTTTTATTACAGTGCTGCACACACACACGGTGGGTGCAGAGGGGGTAGTCCCTCCTAGTTTGCACACCACAAAGTGGCAGCTTAAGGATATTTTTGGAGACAAGTTATACATACGCAAGAAGAGGAGGGGATAATTACATTGGTTCCAACAACTAGGCGTAGATTATTCTGATATAAGAATTAGAATAGGAGGTGTTCAAGGCCAGATTGGATGGGGCCCTGGGCAGCCTGTTCTGCTATGAAATGTGGAGGTTGGTGGCCCTGCACGTGGCAGGGGGGTTGGAGATTCATGATCCTTGAGGTCCCTTCCAACCCTGGCCATTTTGTCATCCCATGATTCTGATTGTAAGGTTCTGTATCTCCTGGCGTTGGGATGCTAACAAACAGAATTGATAGGTCCAGTGTACAGACTGCATGCAGAGCATGCAACACAGCAGGCGCCAAGCGAGATGCATGACCCTATCCTGTCTCTCCTGCTGGTACAGGTCATGGCCTTCAGGATGCCAAGTGGCAGGAAGCTCTTCTAGAACAACAATCATAGGGAAACAAGTTGGAAAAGGAAGTGGTGAAGAGACTCACAGATGTTCAGAGCACTTTTTCTGTATAGGAAGATTCCCCTTTGGAGGAAGTAAGGCCTCCTACTTATTGGCGTGGAAACTACAGCAGATACAAAGAGCCCAATAACAATGTTTGATAGAGCCCTTGATTCAGGACCAGCATGGCAACATTTGTCCGAGTGTGAGCCAGTGTGGGGCTCTTTGCTTTGGAAGAGTGGGAAGGAACTGGGGCAGATCCAACAGGGGTTTGCAACAGGATTGTTTGGGGCCAGGGGTAAGCAAGCAGAGAGGCCTGGACTTAGGTCTGGTGAAGCAGAAGCTCACATGAGTGCAATTGTAGCCCATGACAACTTGAAAGCCATTTTCAGAGGTGATGGCACTTCCTCCGGTGGTGGGAAAGAGCACGAGAAAGGAAAACCAGGCTGGATGTGAAAGGAAAGAAAGAAAGATCACTGTGAGGGCAGTGCTGTGATGCCTGAGGTCACCCGGAGGCACTCTGCGATCAGCCCGCAGCTCTGTGTCTCAAAGAACAACCACTGAGGTCAGAGACAGCAGTCCAGGCAGGGAGACACTGCGGTGGGAAGCAGGCTTGGTGCCTACGTCCTGCAGGAAACAGGTGCAGACTGCATGGGACAGTGTAGGACAGCACGTGGTGGAGATGGCTGAGGGGCTGGCAACGCTGGAAGGCCCTGACAGAGCCAAGGTCTCTGTCCAGCAGGCTGTGGATGGTGTGTGTGGCACGGAGAACTGTGAGGGGACACGCTGTCCTCGTGGCACTGGGGTCTCATGGCCTCCTTGTGCCCCGTGCAAAGGCTCCCACTGCCCCAGGAATCGTCTTATCCTGCATAAGGGACAGGATCTCCCTTCCAAAGGTCTGGGCATCAGGGCTTGGCCTTTCTGCTCCATAAGGCAAAGGATGCTGTTCTCAGCATCACAGCCACCAGCACAGTGCCTTTGTCTCCCTGTAATCATGGCTTCCAGTTATCTGCTCTAACCAGTCCCTGGGGGCTGTGTTGGCAATGGCTCTCAGCGGGGCCCATTCATACTCCTGGAAACTTCCTTCCAGCTTTATCTTCCTGAGCGCTTTGTGCAATCTTCTCTCAGCACCGGAGGATGATGGACTCAGCACCAAACACCCCAAGGAGACCATTGCAACCCAGAGAGCCCTCGAGTGCTTTGCGCCTTCCTGACGTCTTCCTCAAGTCTTCAGAACCTGTACAGATAACTGGAGAGCTATCAGGAGTGCACTTAAAGAGGAAGAGCCCAAAGTACACTTAATGAGTCTATGTATTTATTTATATTTTCCCCGGTATTAATAGCACATTAAGGCAGCACTTTGCAGCCATATTCATCCAAGGCGTCTCCTAACGAGGTTTGCTCTTTCACTGTGTGGACAAACTTTCTCCTCAGCCTCCCCAAGCCCATTACTGCTCACATTGGCCCCGTGGGATTTTCATCCCTTTTCCTCACATCAGTCTTCTCCTTTGAAGTCATTAATTCAGTGTTGCTTTTCCTTTGCATCAACTCCCACCTGCTTTCCTCAGAGAACCAGCTGCACATGGGCACACAGGGATTGCTCCTTGTTGCCAACAAACGGGAATCAACACGATGCGATTCAATGCACAGTAAAACACTCTCCTCAGCTGCATGCCATGTTCAAGCTGTCTGCCTTCCATGGGGAATTTCGGTGCAAGAAGTATTTTTGACAGAGAAAGGAAGGGGTACATATAAATACAATCAAAGAGTTCCTGAGACTGTTGAGGTGGCACCAATTTCCAACTCCCTGAAGATCACAGACTGACCAGATAACCTGGGAGGGATCTGAAAGAACAAAGAGCAAAGGGAGGGGGAAATCTGGAGAGCAGTGGGAAGGGCACACGTCCACACTGCCTGCAGAAAACACGCCCTTAGCCATGGTCATTCATTCAGGAGAGCTGGAAACACCTGCAGGGAGAGGGAGATCAGATACAGAGGTGAGACCAAGCAGGGGTAGCAGCTGCCTGTGTCCCAGCACCTCAGTGCATTTGTGTCCTCCAAACACAGTTCTGGGAAACAGTGGCACAGTAAATCTCCTCAAAGACTGGTATTTCCAACAAGGAGAGAAACCAGGCCCCAAAGCATTTTAGAAATTGAGAGGTGCGTTGGCACATTTTCTTTGATTTGATCTTTCTCTTCAATTCTTTCTTCCAGTTTTATTGACGTGACATAACATCTTTCACACCTACAGCCTCAAAACCAACCAAGAAACAAACAAAACAAAACAACAACAACAGAACCCATCTGTTTTGACTCGCATACTGCCAGGTACCCCCCAGACTGTCCCTGTACAGATTAGCCATGATGTCCCTCAATCTCTGCACTGAATGATTCGTACTAGGTTATGATAACTCTCTTCTTTTTTAAAAATCTCTTCTTTGGTGGTGATCACCACAGGATTTTCCATGCCCCCTAAACATCTGCTCTCTTCCCATCAGCAACAGACCGTCAGGTCATAGGATCACAAGGTAATGCAGGCCGGAAGGGAACTCAGGGAATGTGTGCTGCCCAACCTGCCAGAAACTGGGCCAGAACAGCGTGTTCAAGGCTGGACCCTGTGGGACTTTGAAAACCTCCATGGGCGCAGATCGTGGAGTTTGTTGGGTGACCTATCCCAACTCACTTTTTGCTCAGCTTGACAGTGATAGGCCAAAGGGAAACGGTTATGCACTAAAAGAGAAAGTTAGATTAGACGTTATGAGGAAATTCCTAGTGTTCTTAACATCAGGTTGGGAGGCAATGGAACAGATTGCCCAGAGGAGTTGTGGATGTCCCATGTCCAAAGCAAGGTCCCACGGAGCCCTGGACAGCCTGATTTCCTGGGTGGCACCTCTGACAATGACACGGGGGTTGGAACTTGATGGGCCTGAAGGTCCCTCCCAATCCAAGCTATTCAATGATTCCATCACCCGTGTGGTTCCTTTCCAGTCAGGACTCCCTGCATCCTGTTTGCTTGAGCATTCCCTGATCACTTCCTCTTCCACCACAGGTATGTAGGAAATACCCAAATAATTTACCAGGACGGTATCTCTGATAAAGCAGATTCTATTCGCAATTGCAACGGCGGGCCTCCTGCAAGCAGGAGAGCACTCAGAAAACAGCATTACATCTTTTATCCCCTACTGCCCGACGCTTCTCTCTTTCTCCCCCAGTTCCTCATTGGCTGAGTACTGCAGGTTCACAATCTTCTCAACGCTTCACTAAACATACAAACACTGGACAGACAGAGATCTCTGCTGGCTAAGCGTAAACTTCTAATTAATTAATTCTTGTGACCCTCACTCCACACCTGGTCATTGTTTCTGGATATCTGCTTGACCTCCCTTGCATAGAGATAAGCTCGAAAAGCTCGAAGGAGGACAGAGGGGAGTATCTTGATGCCTGCCTGTCACATCCCAACCTTCTCACGGGGTGAGACAGTCCAGCCTTGTGTAGAGGCCCTAGCTTCTTTCATTCTTCTTAAATCTGTTTTTCTTTTGCTGGCAGTTTCTTATCCTAACAGAACAACCCTACAATATGTTTTCTAATCCCTAACACCACGCCCACATTTTTTGGAACGTTTAACAACTATTGCAGTTTTGCAAGAAAGACTTAATCACATAATTCAGCAATTACGTTTCTAAAACATGCTGCTAACAAATTCAGTATTTCTACTACTGTAGATCAACTGCTTCTAAGGATAACTTACAGAATACAAACACATTATGTTCTACTTCTCCAAACCAGCTGCCCGTTTTAATATCTAATGCAGAAACAGCATTCCATTCCCACAGACACCACAGAGTGACATCCGCTCAGAAATGTACAAATACAAGTGACAGTTGGCAACCGACTGCTGGGAACCTGTTTTGGCAGGGGTGGTGGACTTGGGGACCTTCCAAACCCCTACAATTCTGGCTTCTACCTTCTGTTCACAAATCCGATGCCGTCCAATCCAACGTCCCGCTTTCTCAACTCAGCCGATATCCCCTCTACGTTCCTCTTCCCTTCCTTCAGGTGATCCTGCCCACAATGTCCACGTGAAATGTCTCATCCCGCTTGGAAGGCTGTGAGGAAAGCGAATCTCTGGGATCCCCCAAACAAAGCCCAACCTGCCCGGCAGGGTCGCGGGAGCCATGGAGTCACAACAATGACGCAGAGGATCAATGCCGGGTAATTTATGGAGCCTTCTAACGAGGAGTCAACGACTTCCAGGCAAAACTAAGCCACTTTCTGACAACAGTCATCAACGTTACGGGTAGAGTACTTTGGAACAGTACTTGTTTCCATATCACCTATTTGAAGATCACTTCAGGCAACGGCCACTAAAGGAAAACGACTAATACCGCATGGAGAGCAAAGAAAAGAGAGACAAAACAGAGAGGGGCTCAGCACTCCCAGCCGGGCCGAGCAGCAGGCTGCTGGTGCCAGCGTCATAATGGGCAGCGGCCAGCACCGGCCACGCTGTCATCGCGTCGCCGTGGCGACGTTTGTGACACGGGCACCCGGGAGGGGTATGAAGGCAGAGCACGGTGGTGGGTCCTGCATCCTGAAGGAGCATCTGGCAGAGAGCAGACGCATCTGAAGGATGAGCTCCGGCATGGCTGGCGCCAACAAGGAGCAACCCGCCGGCACGAGGCGGAACAGGATGAGCGAGGTCGGCCCCGCAGCGGGGCGTGCCTCCAGACCGACACACCCCTACACCGAAGGTACACGGGTCCACAGCCAGCACGGGAGCGGTGCTGCAGCCAACCTTGGCACGCAAACGACACTTTCCGTCTGCCACCTCGCTCCCGCTGGCAGCGGTAGCGGTGCCGGGAAGCGGCGGATGCAGAGTGTGACCTGCTTTTCCTTTGCCCTCCAGAGCGAGTTGCCGTCTGGGATGCGGTGGCCGCCTACGTACGGGAGCAGCTGCTGGTGCAGAAGGTGTGTGGCTG